>SJYQ01030534.1:0-20005 GCA_006410935.1 Redunca redunca
CAGACCACTTAAGTGCCTTGAACATTTGAATGGGACTTGCCTCAACAAGTTTGCTTACCTCACTCTGAATCATTGATCTTTAGACTTCCCTGGTGGCTTAGATGGTAAAGCGTCTGCCTGCAATGCGGGAGACCCAGGTTCAATCCGTGGGTTGGGAAGATCCCCTGGAGAAGGAAATGGCAACCCACTCCAGTACTGTTGCCTGGAAAATTCCATGGACTGAGAAGCCTGGTAGGCTACAGTCCATGGGGTCACAAAGAGTCTGGCACGACTGAGCAACTTCGCTTTCACTTTCCAAGTCTGTTCCAAGACATATCTGCATAAGCCTTGAAGCATTCCTACTCTTCTTCCTGCCCCTGAGGTGGGAAGCACAGAGGACTCCTTTATGTTTAGTCTGTTGACCTTAAGGTCAAGGGAGTGAGGATTCCTTGAGTGTGCTGGAACTTTATGAGTTTCTGACCTTAGTGACTCAAGTAATTTCTTCAGAGCCCCTGTTTCGTAACAGTGTGACTGGATTAAAGCCCAGTGAGGGAGCTAGCAGGAGCCTCCATACTGAGTTCACCTCTTGGTGGGTGTTGAGCCACAAGACCCAACCAAGGCAGAGAAAAGGAAGGATTTATTACTTACAGCAAGTAAGGAGAACATTGGGGATCTTCCTCAAAGCAGTGTCTCCCAGAACTTCAAAATTGGGGAAGTTTTAAGTATATTCATGAAAGAGCTTGGGTGGTTGACAGAGTTCAATCTTTAGTTGATTGAAGTCACAGTTTATAAAAGGTCAACATCATTATCCTTTAGGTTCCAATAGGTTGTTGAGCACTTCAGGTTAATCTTTGTCACTGAAAGAGAACTGGGAGTCTTTACAATTTCTCTTGCCTAATAACAGGCAATGTTTCTTCATTCTTTTCTTAAGATCATTAATTACTGAGACCTGCTCAAGGGCAAACATTGTGGCCAGGCTTAGATCACCAAATGGCTTTGGTCAAGAAAGCCATGCCTGGTTCTTCTTCAAGGACCATCCTACCCTATCTGCTTACACTCCTAAGCTCCACCTAAGAGTGGTTAATATTTCCATTGTCTCTCTCAGGGCAGCTACAGCCAGATTTACCTATTATGGATTGGCTAAATATCATACAAGACACTTGCCTGCTCGTTGAAGCCAGTTCTAATGTATTTGCAAAATAAGGAACCTATAATAAATAAACAACCAAAAAAAAAAAAAAGGGAACTATTTGTAAGTCTTCAAAAATCAAAGCATTCAGAATGGGATTATAACAGTTTTAAATGTATAGATTAAGAAAATATTCCTGTAAGCACATGCACCTGGAATTTTGTGATGAGAAGCCTGTTGGTGGTTTAGGTTTAAATTCATCTCAGTTCAGTTCAGTTGCTCAGTCGTGTCCGACTCTTTGTGACCCCATGGACTGCAGCACGCCAGGCCTCCCTGTCCATCACCAACTCCTGGAGTTTACTCAAATTCATGTCCATTGGGTCGGTGATGCCATCCAATCATCTCAAACCTCTGTCATCCCCTTCTCATGCCTTCAATCTTTCCCAGCATCAGGGTCTTTTCCAATGAGTCAGCTCTTTGCATCAGGTGGCCAAAATTTTGGAGTTTCATCTTCAGCATCAGTCCTTCCAATGAATATTCAGGACTGATTTCCTTTATGGTGGACTGGTTGGATCTCCTTGCAGTCCAAGGGACTCTCAAGAGTCTTCTCCAACACCATAGTTCAAAAGCATCAATTCTTCGGCACTCAGCTTTCTTTATAGTCCAACTCTGACATCCATACATGACTACTGAAAAAATCATAGCCTTGACTAGACAGCAAAGTAATGGCTTTGCTTTTTAATATGCTATCTAGGCTGGTCATAACTTTCCTTCCAAGGAGTAAGCGTTACTTCCAAGGAGTAACTGCCCCATACTGCACTACTGTTTCTTGATTGCTCCTCCTCTCTTTCTTCAATCCATCTCTTCCCTGATTAGCAACTGTTTGAATCTGCCCATTGGAATTCTGGGAAGGTCAAAGAGGCTGAATGATGCCTATTTCTTACAGACAAGAAACTGGTGACATGGAAAGGATTTGTACCTGGGAGGGCCCCACAGCAGATCCATAGAGGCCTTCATGGTTTCATTTGCTGTACTTCCTCCCTCCTCTCTCTCTTCCCCAAGCTTTGAAAGTTCCCCCTATTAATCCTTCTGAATCTTGAAAGCAACAACAAAACAAATAAAATCTATTTGTGTCTTCCAATACTGTAGACACTTTGTTCTATAGCTCCTAAATCCTGAAGTTTGTCCTTCTTAATCCCTGCTGCTGCTGCTGCTGCTGCTAAGTGGCTTCAGTCGTGTCCGACTCTGTGCGACCCCATAGACAGCAGCCCACTAGGCTCCTCTGTCCCTGGGATTCTCCAGGCAAGAATACTGGAGTGGGTTGCCATTTCCTTCTCCAATGCATGAAAGTAACCCCAGAAATATTTACCTTTTCCCCAAATATCTGTCACTTCTCACTTACTCTTCCCAACGTAGTTCCACCTACATGACTGAGGAGACATATGAAACTACATTTCCAAATTCTTAAAACCTAACTAAGATTCTTTCTAATATAATTACCATTAATTAAGTCTATTATTTTCTAGGTACCATCTGAAGTACTTTATATATATTTTCTCATTTAAATCTTATGCAAGCCCTGTGAGATAGGTTATTATCCCCATTTAACACTTCAGAAGACATTCTCAAAGATGAATGACTTGTGCGGGTTCACACAGCTGGTATGTGGTGTCAACTGAAAATTGTCACACCATCTGGCACTACAAAAATGAAGTCTCTAGCCACTGCAGTTGCTGACCTTCAATACATCCTGAAAGGAGTTTAGGGTAGAGATCAGGAATGAGGCATTCTGTGCTCTAGGAAAAACTAGCACAACAGGCCTTCAGATAGTTAGACTTTGTCAGGAGAAGATTTTACGAGCCTGATTTCTTATATCTTCTCATATCTAGAGAATCACTAAAATCAATAATGGAAACATCTACTCCTCATGACTAGCAACAACATTCTGCCAAAATATGTGCTTGACCAATATCACATGTATACTGACCTCTCTCTTTACCTCTTTAGAACGGTTCTTCCGAGTTATCTGAGAGGCTGTCTTCTGGGCTGTAGTCCTCATTTACCCCAAACGAAATTGAACTCACAACTTTCACGTGCATTTTTTTTTTTCCAGTCCATAGTTTTGACGACCATGAAGGGACCTAAAGGGAACTTCTCTCCTTTACCTAAACTCTACAAGGAACTGGCATGCTGGTATCAGCAGAGGCCTCTTGTACCTATCCACTTCCTTGGAAATCCCAGACAATTTGGGTGAGTCTGTCCTGGTTCTTGGCCCTCTTGTATTGGTTGATGGTTCTGTGTTTCATCTGGAGGCATATAACAGGTACCTGCCCTCCTCAAATGAACAATATTGGTGGGGGGAGGTGGAGTCTGTTGAAAGACACTGGGAAAATACGCATCCAGTTGAAAGATACTGAGTGGGGAGAAGTTGAAAGACACTGGGGTTTGCTCAGTTGAAATTCACTGAGTGGTCTGGGCTGAGTAGTTAGGTAAGAGACTAACTGATCTGACTCTTTCCCTCAGTTTGGCTGCCTTTAGAATATGTTAGGATAAAAATGAAGATATTACAAGAGAGCTTTGTTCCAAAGAAGAGGGACAAGATCCCTCTCAGTCAGTTAAAGCTTTCTCAGCAACTGAGAAATTTATGGATTTCATACTGTGTAGTGGTCCCATAGGGAAACACACTTACTAGTTAAAAGATTGCTCATCCAGGATTCATGTATAAGAATTGGTCATTCAGTGATCTGAGCATTCACAGTGGTCTTAGACCACTTGAAGGAGAAACTGAGCCATGTAAGGGGGCTAAAACAACTCTAGGGTGATGCCTAGAGGACTTACGCTAACAAGTACCTTGCTGGCCTACCACACAATTTTATTAGAAATCTTAGCCCTGACAAATTCAGCTTTAAAATGGGAAATAGAGACTCTCAAACAGAAAAGCGAGGAGTATCAGAAAGCCAGCCTCTGACTAACACCCCAGCCCCAGGTTTATGTATATACATAACTTATATTTACAAATACTTACTTAATTGGGAATTAAAGGAAAACTTTGCCCTGAAAATAGTCAATATGGGCTCCTTTATTGTGTACACAGTTGTAAGAGAAGATTGGGTTGATAAAACATCTCTTCAGAATTCTGACTCTTGAAGGAAGAGGTCCTTCTAGGAGCATTTGCTTTCTTCTTAATATGCCTTGAGACCAGGGTTCTCAGGAACAGTTACCTAGATCATCATTCCTGAGACTGAGGGGGAAATAAGGAAGGAAGAGACCTTTTAAAGTTTAACCTACTCCAATTGTTATAAACTGGTGAGTTTTATATTGTAATACCTGATTCATGACTAAGTTTTAAAATGAAGCTATGAGATCTCTGATTGTATCTGTCTATGTGTACACATATGTCTTTACCTTTGGATGGTATTGTAAAAATTAATTTGTAAATGAGCTCTACTTAATTGGCTAATTGCAAATTAAACACTTATAAAAATTCTCAGAAATATAAAAGGAAACAGGCCAGGATGAATTTCAGGTTCGTGTGAACTATGAAATATTCAGTTATAAATTAATACCTGGAATTAGGGTTTGTTGATTTAATGAACACATACATGTCTTAGAGTCATCAACATTAAGTATACCTTTATTGTACTTAGGCTTAATAAAAATCAAATGAGATTTTATTATAGCTGTTGCAAATTTATTAGCAAGAAAAATAACTTGGTATAATGAAATTTTTTATAAATGAATTAAATGTAAATGAGAAAAGAGGTTTTTGGTGAACTCTAAAAAAATTGTTTCAGGAATCTCTACTTAAACATACTCTCTCCAGATTTATTTTTTAATTTATTTATTTTTAATTGAATGATAATTGCTTTATGATATTAACCATATATATACAAATGTACCCTTCCTCTTGAAACTCCTTCCCACCTCCCACCCTTTCCCACCCTGCTAGATTGTTACAAAGCCCCAGTTTGTGTTCCCTGAGTCATATAGCAAATTTCCATTGGCTATCTATTTTACACATGGTAGTGTATATGCTTCCATGCTCCTCTCTCCATTCATCTCATCTTCTCCTTCCTCCTCCTGCCCCTGGTCATGTCCATAAGTCTGTTCTCTATGTTTGTGACTAGATTCATTTAGTTTGAAATATTTATTTCTTCAAGTGCATTGGGTCTTAACTGCAGCATGTAGGATCTTCATCGCATTATACGGGATCTTTCATTTGCACCATACCAAGACTCTCTAGCTGTGGCATGTGAGGAGAGCAGTTGCAACGTGTGGGCTCCAGAAGAAATGGCTTCAGTAGTTGTGGCACAAGGGCTCTTTAATTGTGGTGTGTATGCTTAGTTGCTCTGAGGCATGTGGGATCTTAGTTCCCTTTCCAGGGATTGAACTTGGATCTCTTGCATTGCATGTTGGATTCTTACACCAGGGAAGAACCCAGGCAACTTTAAGTTTTAAGTGAAGTGAAGTGAAAGTCACTCAGTCGTGTTCAACTCTTTGCGACCCCAAGGACTATACAGTCCATGGAATTCTCCAGGCAAGAATACTGGAGTGAAAAAAAAAAAAAAAAAGAATACTGGAGTGGGTAGCCTTGCCCTTCTCCAGGGGATCTTCCCAACGCAGGGATCAAACCCAGGTCCTCTGCATTGCAGGCAGATTCTTTACCAGCTGAGCCACAAGGGAGAGTTGTGCTAAATAAGTTAAATGATGAAAGTATATTGAATACCTCAGTCATTCACTAATAAAACAAGATACTTAAACATTAGTTAATGATTATTGACTTTCTTTTATGGAGAAACTAAACCAAATATTTGGTGCCACATTGAGATATTTTCCATAAAAAGAGCACAGTTCTTTAGAAATTATTGCTGGTATTTATGTTTGCCAGTTTACAGAATGACAATGTAAATGACAGTTCATAATTGCCTAGTTCTTAGTCTTCACTAGAAAGTAAGTTTTAACAGTTGTGGATTCTAATTTAAATATGTAATTTAAGCTACTAGAAATAATGAATGAAATGTTTCAGTATATAGTAGCAAAGTAGAAGTGTGTTTTCAATAAATGAAGGTATGAGGAATGGAATTGCATTTTGTTAAGACATTACTTTGCCAACAAAGGTCCGTCTAGTCAAGGCTATGGTTTCTCCAGCAGTCATGTATGTATGTAAGAGTTGGACTGTGAAGAAAGCTCAGCGCCGAAGAATTGATGCTTTTGAACTGTGGTGTTGGAGAAGACTCTTGAGAGTCCCTTGGACTGCAAGGAGATCCAACCAGTCTATTCTGAAGGAGATCAGGCCTGGGATTTCTTTGGAAGGAATGATGCTAAAGCTGAAACTCTAGTACTTTGGCCACCTCATGCGAAGAGTTGACTCATTGGAAGACTCTGACGCTGGGAGGGATTGGGGGCAGGAGGAGAAGGGGATGACAGAGGATGAGATGGCTGGATGGCATCACGGACTCGATGGACGTGAGTCTGAGTGAATTCCAGGAGTTGGTGATGGACAGGGAGGCCTGGTGTGCTGTGATTCATGGGGTCGCAAAGAGTTGGACATGACTGAGCAACTGAACTGAACTGAAGGGAAAAGAAATGCAAAAAAGCCAAATAGCTGTCTGAGGAGGCCTTACAAATAGCTTAAAAGAAGAGAAGCGAAAAGCAAAGGAGAAAAGGAAAGATATAAGCATCTGAATGGAGAGTTCCAAAGACTAGCAAGGAGAGATAAGAAGGCCTTTGTCAGCGATCAGTGCAAAGAAATAAAGGAACACAACAGAATGGGAAAGACTAGAGATCTCATCAAGAAAATTAGAGATACCAAGGGAACATTTCATGCAAAGATGGGCTCGATAAAGGACAGAAATGGTAGGGACCTAACAGAAGCAGAAGATATTAAGAAGAGGTGGAAAGAATACACAGAAGAACTGTACAAAAAAGAGCTTCACGACCAAGATAATCACAATGGTGTGATCACTCACCTAGAGCCAGACATCCTGGAGTGGGAAGTCAAGTGGGCCTTAGAAATCATCACTATGAACAAAGCTAGTGGAGGTGATGGAATTCCAGTTGAGCTCTTTCAAATCCTGAAAGATGATGCTGTGAAAGTGCTGCGCTCAATATGCCAGCAAATTTGGAAAACTCAGCGGTGGCCACAGGACTGGAAAAGGTCAGTTTTCATTCCAATCCCAAAGAAAGGCAATGCCAAAGAATGCTCAAACTACTGCACAATTGCACTCATCTCACATGCTAGTAAAGTAATGCTCAAAAGCCTCCAAGCCAGGCTTCANCTGCAGAGTACATCATGAGAAACACTGGGCTGGAAGAAGCACAAGCTGGAATCGAGACTGCTGGGAGAAATATCAGTAACCTCAGATATGCAGATGACACCACCCTTATTGCAGAAAGTGAAGAGGAAGTAAAAAGCTGATGAAAGTGAAATAGGAGAGTGAAAAAGTTGGCTAAAAACTCAACATTCAAAAAACTAAGATCATGGCATCTGGTCCCATCACTTCATGGGAAATAGATGGGGAAACAGTGGAAAGAGTGTCAGATTATTTGGAGGGGCTCCAAAATCACTGCAGATGGTGATTGCAGCCGTGAAATGAAAAGACGCTTATTCCTTGGAAGGAAAGTTATGACCAACCTAGATAGCATATTGAAAAGCAGAGATATTACTTTGCCAACAAAGGTCCATCTAGTCAAGGCTATGGTTTTTCCAGTGGTCATGTATGTATGTGAAAGTTGGATTGTGAAGAAAGCTGAGTGCCAAAGAATTGATGCTTTTGAACTGTGGTGTTGGAGAAGGCTCTTGAGAATCCCTTGGACTATAAGGAGATCTAACCAGTCCATCCTAAAGGAGATCAGTCCTGGGTATTCTTTGGAAGGACTGATGCTGAAGCTGAAAACTCCAATACTTTGGCTACCTCATGTGAAGAGTTGAGTCATTGGAAAAGACCCTGATGCTGGGAGGGATTGGGGGCAGGAGGAGAGGGGGACAACAGAGGATAAGATGGCTGGATGGCATCACCAACTTGATGGACATGAGTTTGAGTGAACTCCGAGAGTTGGTGATGGACAGGGAGGGCTGGCGTGCCGTGATTCATCCGGTCATAGAGAATTGGACACAACTGAGTGACTGAACTGAACTGACTGAAGGGAAAAGAAACCTGAATATTCACTGGAAGGACTGACGCTGAAGGTGAAGCTCCAATACTTTGGCCCCCTGATGTGAAGAGCCAGTTCACTGGAAAAGACCCTGATGATGGGAAAGATTAAGGGCAGGAGAAGGGAGTGACAAAGGATGAGATGGTTGGATGGCATCACCAACTCAATGGACATGCATCTGAGCAAACTCTGGGAGACAGTGAAAGACAAGAAGGCCTGATGTGCTGCAGTTATGGGGTCGCAGAATAGGACACGACTTGGTGACTTAACAACACAGGGAAAATGAAGTAATTTTTGTCCTAGAGCTGTTTGTTTCTGGGTAGGGGAAAAAAATAAGGAGCAGGGCTTCCCTGGTGGTTGAGTGGTTAAGAATCTGCCTTGCAATGCCAGGGACTTGGGTTTGGTCCCTGGTGTGGGAAGATCCCACATGCCATGGAGCAACTGAGCCTATGCACCACAACTACTGAGCCAATGGGCTAGAGGCCATGAACTATAACAACTGAGCCTACCTGCTGCAACTAATGAAGCCTGTGCTCCCCAACTGCAATGGGAAGCCACTGCCATGAGAAACCTACACACCACAACTAGAGAATAGCTCCTGCCCTCTGCAAATAGAGAAAGTCTCTGCACAGTAGTAAAGACTCAGCACAGCCACGAATTAAAACAAATAAGTAAAAACAGAGGACAAACTAATATGGATACAGAAAGTTATGGAAGGTTTATGGAAAAAGAAACACTTAGAAGAGTTTTGTGTATGGTCAGGCTAAGTTTAGAATAAGTTTAACTGAGTAAATAAATTTTAGAAATTTTTGTTGTTCAGTTGCTCAGTCGTGTCTGACTCTGCTACCCTATGCATGCTAGGTTTCCCTTCATCATCTCCCAGAGTTTGCTCAAACTCATGTCCATTGAGTCGGTGATGCCATCCAACCATCTCGTACTCTGTTGTCCTCTTTTCCTCCTGCCTTCAAGGAGGACACGACTTGAAGCATCAGAGTTTTTCCTAATGAGTTAGCTCTTTGCATCATGCGGCCAAAGTATTGGAGCTTCAGCTTCAGCATCAATCCTTCCAATGAATATTCAGGACTGATTTCCTTTAGGATTTATTGGTTTGATCTTACAATACAAGGGACTCTCAAGAGTCTTCTTCAACACCACAGTTCAAAAGCATCAGTTATTTGGTGCTCAGCTTTCTTTATAGTCCAATTCTCACATCCATACTTGACCACTGGAAAAACCATAGCTTTGATTGTACAGATCTTTGTCAGCAAAGTAATGTCGTTGCTTTTTAATACACTGTCTAGAATTGTCATAGCTTTTCTTCTAAGGAGCAAGTATCTTTTAATTTCACGCCTGAAGTCACCATCTGCAGTGACTTTGGAGCCCAAGAAAATAAAGTCTGTCACTGTTTCCATTGTTTCCCCATATATTTGCCATGAAGTGATGGGACTGGATGCAATGATCTTAGTTTTCTGAATGTTGAATTTTAAGCCAGCTTTTTTACTCTCCTCTTTCACCTTCATCAAGAGACCCTTTAGTTCCTCTTTGCTTTCTTCCATAAGGGTAGTGTCATCTGCATATCTGAGGTTATTGATATTTTTCCCAGCCATCTTGATTCCAACTTGTGCTTCATCCAGCCCAGCATTTCTCATGATGTACTTTGCATATAAGTTAAATAAGCAGAGTGACAATATACAGCCTTGACGTAATCCTTTCCAATTTGGAACCAGTCCTTTGTTCCATGTCCAGTTCTAACTGTTGTTTATTGACTTGCATCATACAGGTTTCTCAGGAGGCAGGTAAGTTGGTCTGGTATTCCCATCTGTTTAAGAATTTCCCATAGTTTGTTCTGATCTACATAATCAAAGGTTTTAGCATAGTCAATGAAGCAGATGTTTTTTTTTTAATTCTCTTGCTTTTTCTATGATCCAACAGATGTTTGCAATTTAATCTCTGGTTTCTCTTTGGAAGTTCTGGGTTTACATACTGTTGAAGCTAGCTTGAAAGATTTTGAGCATTACTTTGCTAGCATGTGAAATGAGTGTTATTGTGTGGTAGTTTGAGCATTCTTTGGCATTGCCTTTCTTAGGGATTGGGATGAAAACTGACCTTTTCCAGTCCTGTGGCCACTGGTAAGCTTTCCAAACTTGCTGGCATACTGAGTGCAGCACTATAACAGCATCATCTTTTAGTATTTGAAGTAGCTCAGCTGGAATTCCTCACCTCTACTAGCTTTGTTCACAGTGAGGCTTCCTAAGGCCCACTTGACTTCCCATTCCAGGATGTCTGGCTCTAGGTGAGTAATCATGCCATCATGGTTATCTGGGTCATGATCTTTTTTGTACAGTTCTTCTGTGTATTCTTTCCACCTCTTCTTAATATCTTCTGCTTCTGTTCAGTTCCGTTCAGTCGCTCAGTCGTGTCCAACTCTCTGTGACCCCATGAATCGCAGCATGCCAGGCCTCCCTGTCCATCACCAACTCCCGGAGTCCACCCAAACTCTTGTGCATCGAGTCGATGATGCCATCTAGCCATCTCATCCTCTGTCATCCCCTTCTCCTCCTGCCCCCTATCCCTCCCAGCATCAGGGTCTTTTCCAATGACTCAACTCTTCACATGAGATGGTCAAAGTATTGGAGTTTCAGCCTCAGCATCAGTCCTTCCAATGAACACCCAGGACTGGTCTCCTTTAGGATGGACTGGTTGGGTCTCCTTGCAGTCCAAGGGACTCTCAAGAGTCTTCTCCAACACCACAGTTCAAAAGCATCAATTCTTTGGCACTCAGCTTTCTTCACAATCCAACTCTCACATCCATACATGACCACTGGAAAAACCATAGCCTTGACTAGACAGACCTTTGTTGGCAAAGTAATATCTCTGCTTTTCAGTATGCTGTCTAGGTTGGTCATGATTTTCCTTCCAAGGAGTAGGCATCTTTTAATTTCATGGCTGCAATCACCATCTGCTTCTGTTAGGTCCATACCATTTCTGTCGTTTATTGAGCCCATCTTTGCATGAAATGTTTCCTTGGTATCCCTAATTTTATTGAAGAGATTTCTAGTCTTTCCCATTCTATTGTTTTCCTCTATTTCTTTGCACTCATCACTGAGGAAGGCTTTCTTATCTCTCCTTGCTGTTCTTTGGAACTCTGTATTCAGATGGTTATATCTTTCATTTTCTTCTTTGCCTTTTGCTTGTCTTCTTTTCTAAGTTATTTGTAAGGCCTCCTCAGACAGTCATTTTGCCTTTTTGCATTTATTTTCCTTGGGGTTGGTTTTGATCACCACCTCCTGTTCAGTGTTATGAAACTCTGTCCATAGTTCATCAGGCACTCTGTCTATCAGATCTAATCCCTTGAATCTACTTGTACGTCCACTGTATAATTGTAGGGGATTTGATTTAGGTCTTACCTGAATGACCTAGTGGTTTTCCTTGCTTCAATTTAAATATGAATTTTGACAAACGTGGTCCACTGAAGAAGGGAATGGCAAACCACTTCACCATTCTTGCCTTGAGAACACCATGTACAGTATGAAAAGGCAAAAAGATATGACACTGAAAGATGAACTCCCCAGGTTGGTAGGTGCTCAGTATGTTACTGGAGAAGAGCAGAGAAATAGCTCCAGAAGGAATGAAGAGGCTGAGCCAATGCAGAAACAACACCCAGTTGTGGATGTGTCTGGCGGTGAAAGTAAAGTCCAGTGCTATAAAGAACAGTATTGCATAGGAATCTGGAATGTTAAGTCTATGAATCAAGGTAAATTGGAAGTGGTCAAACAGGAGATTACAACCATGAACATCAACATTTTAGGAATCAGTGAACTAAAATGGACTTGAAAGGACAAATTTAATAAGATGATCATTATATCTACTACTGTGGGCAAGAATCCCTTAGAAGAAATGGAGTAGCTCTCGTAGTCAACAAAAGAGTCTGAAATGCAGTACTTGGGTGCAATCTCAAAAACAACAGAATGATCTCAGTTCTTTCCAAAGCAAACCATTCAGTATGATAGTAATCCAAGTCTATGCCCCAACCACTAATGCCGAAGTAGCTGAAATTGAACAGTTTTATGAAGACCTACAAGACCTAGAATTAACACCAAAAAAAGATGTCCTTTTCATCAGAGAGAACTGGAATGCAAAAGTAGAAAGTCAAGAGATACCTAGAGTAACAGGCAAATTTGGCCTTGGAGTACAGAATGAAGCTGGGAAAAGGCTAACAGAGTTTTGCCAAGAGAAAACACTGGTCATAGCAAGCACCCTCTTCCAATAACACAAGAGAAGACTCTACATGTGGACATCACCAGATGGTCAATACCAAAATCAGATTAATCATTTTCTTTGCAGACAAAGATGGAGATGCTCTATACTGTCAGCAAAAACGACACCAGAAGCTGACTGTGGCTCAGATCATGAACTCCTTATTGCAAAATTTTATAAATAAGCTGGTGCAAAACCTGAATTTGGTTTTTATCTTTGTTGGCGTCAAAGTTTTCTTAAAATGTTGATCCCCTTTTGGCTACAAACTGTAAAGTTTCTTTCACCTTTAATTGGTAATCTGTTATAACTTTGTGTAATTGCCTTTGAAATATTTATTGTCACTGGTTAAGTGGATAAATATTATTTCACAGTGACGTGTAATCTCATATGACCAAGTGTTTTAAAACTTTAAAAAAAAATTTTGACAAATGGCCCAAATCAAATTCTAATGAAGTTCCTTTGACTTCTAGCTAAACTTTGGGATGTTTTGAAGGGCCCCTGAAGCATCCCAAAAGTGATATTAAACTAATCAGGTTCATTTGGTATGTTAAATTACATAGGATGTATTGTCAAATGAGTAATAAATCTTCTTAGGTTGTATTATGGGTAAAAGTTATTAATATACATACTCTAGAAATTGCATGGAATTCTTAAAAATCTGGTATGTCCTGGTAAAATTTATCAGTCATTTCTGGTTATTATCTGAAAATGTTAAAATGTCACAGTAGTAACAAAGTTTCTTTGTCTATTGTATTGTAATCAGGTTTTTAACTGTGCCTTCTTAAGTGTTTTGTCATTTATAGACAGTTATTGTTTTACACTTATGCTTTTGCAAAAATGCTTCCTCTTCATAAAGATTATAGCAAGGACTTTTTGACAAGTATAGGTTTCTGATAACTTTCAGATCACACCGCCAAACTAGGTGAGAATTTAAAAAATTCTAGGCGAAAACTTGATGGTTTCATAAAACTATTAATAGAAGTGATTATTTACATAGAACTAAGTGAACCGGTAAATATGGTTATAATTTTTATGGTTTCTATCTAAAGCATTACTGCTTTTAATCTGTGTTTTCTAACTATAAGTAAATCTTTCCCCTCTAGTTAATTATGACTTACAGCAATTTAGTAAGGTATACCTTTGTAAACAGAATTGAAACATTTATCTTTTCTCCTTACCTGAGCCCTCCAGAAATTGGAAACCCATAGGTTCCCAACAGCCTTATCAGGTGAATGAGGAAGGCAACCTTCTGGCTGGTGATATTTTGGGAACCTTGAAAAGGGAGGAATTCATTCAAATCTGTAAAGAAAAATCTGTGACAAGCCTTTGGCATGGCTTTCCTTGCCCTGAGAGACCTTTAATAAAGTTCAATCTGGGAGGGATCCCAGGCAGCCGCAACAGGCCCGGGGCGGAGTGCCAGCGGGTGTGTCGATCCGTCAGTCCGGCGCCCCCGCCCGCCCCCTGCGGTGGCTCCCAGCTTGCCCAGCTGGGCAGGCAGCCGCGTGGCAGATGCGCGGCGCTTGGTCCCCGGTTGGGGGACAGGACCGAGGAGAGCTCCCCGGCCGCGCTCAACACCTGAGGAAACTGGCGGAAAAGTTTGAGAACGAAAAGTCCAATCGTCTTTCAGCTTCCGCCCTCCCTATGACACTCCAGCCACGACATATACTGGACAAAAGATGTCTCTTCTATCAGCAGAGTGATGATGGTGAAGATAGTGATGAAGGTGTATATGGATGGTCAAAACTGGTTGGACATGTTCCTTCCCCTTTGTACCTGAGTGTGGACACATGAAGCTTCTGTTTCTTGTTTTTAACCCTGAGAGCATCATCCCAGTCTTGTTGCCGGTCAGTGATGGCTGTGTTGTAACATTTCTGCTGCAGCAGTGACCTGGTGATGTGAAGTCTGACTGCCTGATAGGAGGATGTTTCCCTGTTTTAGGGGACTGCTCCAGTACTCAAGTCTGAGATGCTGACTCTGATGCATATCATTAAGGAATCAAAGTTTAGTGAATAGCTTCCACCCACTCCAGACTCCTTTCCACAACCTCTTCCTGGAGTGGGCATCTCCTACATTTATAGGACAGTGTACCGAATTGAAAAATTTTGCCTTTTTCCCAACAAGCCACTCCACAGGCTGTCAGACCTGCCTGTTCCTGACAAGGGCTATTCTTGTCGTGGGCGGGCCTCAGTTTCAGGTGGACTGCGATGAGGCTGGAGCTCAGAGAGATGGAGAAACCTCTGAAGCCGCAGCAGCAGGAGCAGACGGCACAGCCACAGGGCCCTCCGGAAAGAACAGAGAAGTGGCTGCTGCAGACCTGAGCCAGGATGTTCTCTGTGTATTCATTTTGCATTCATCCATCCAGCCATCTTTCCTTCCTACATTTGACTCAGTGATCATCACTTAATGAATCACTATGCTAGACTCTGTGGCAGACCTTGTAAACAGAAGCAAAGAGAAGAGGCATATCTCCAGGGACCTTGCAAGCTAACAAGAGAGACAAATAAGCCATCCCTGCAGGAAAAGTGCAGGGCTCTCCGAGTGTGAATCCTGCAAGGACTGTCTTCAGCTGGGTGGCCAGAGATAGTCTGGCTGTGGAATTGACATTCCTGCAGAGCTCTGGAGAGTGAGTAGAACTTACTGGATACTGAGAAGGGAAAAAGCATTTTGGGCAAAATACAGCATTAATGCCAGGATTTGTCACAGGAACATAGTGAGTGGAGGAAGATGGGAAACAAAAATGAAAATGTCAAGACAATTAACCAAACAAAGAATTCCTTTGCATCAAGAGGATCTGAGAAATGGGCTGACCAGTCCATCCTAAAGGAGATCAGTCCTGGGATTTCTTTGGAAGGAATGATGCTAAAGCTGAAACTCCAGTACTTTGGCCACCTCATGTGAAGAGTTGACTCACTGGAAAAGACTCTGATGCTGGGAGGGATTGGGGGCAGGAGGAGAAGGAGACGACAGAGGATGAGATAGCTGGATGGCATCACTGACTCAATGGACGTGAGTCTGAGTAAACTCCGGGAGATGGTGATGAACAGGGAGGCCTGGTGAGCTGTGATTCATGGGGTCGCAAAGAGTTGGACAGGACTGAGCGACTGAACTGAACTGACTCAGATCTTCTTGTTTGATAGATGAACTGAGTTTCTTGCCCTGTACGGTGGTTCCTATGGGGTGAGACTAAGGCCGGGGTGGGGTGGAGGGGGCGGGCGGTCAGGACTGTGAGACTGAACNGCGGGCGGTCAGGACTGTGAGACTGAACGATGGGAAAGCACAGGTCATTGGCCAAGCCGCCAGAGACTATGGAGTTCCACCCCCCCCCCCCATCTTACCTATAGTATACATCTCTTACCTGAATAGTAAGTCCCTTGCGTATGATCCTTCAAGTTGGAAACATTCAAAGATGCGAATGTGCCACTGTATGTCAGCTATTGTACTGTTCAAAGTACTGTACTATAAGATTAAAAATGTTTTCTTATTAAAAAAAAAAGTTCAGTCTGAGACTCTTTATGAAAATTTCCTAACAGTTAAGTTTAAAGAGCCTATTACATCAATTACACTTACATAAGTAATCAGGCCAAGTTTATTAAAAGCAGATTTAATATACAAACAAATTAGTCTTAATTTAGCTATATTTGGTAAAATGAGGGCAATTATGGAGAGAAAAGATTAGGTTTTAGTGGATATTAAATTCTGGTTTTGTTAATGGACAACAATACAAAAAAAGAAAACTACAGGCCAGTATCATTGATGAACATAGATGCAAAAATTCTCAACAAAATTTTAGCAAGCAGAATTCAACAATACATCAAAAAGCTCACACAGCATGATCAAGTTGGGTTTATTCCAGGGAAGCAAGGATTCTTCAATATATGCAAATCAATCAATGTGATACACCATATTAACAAATTGAATCATAAAAACCGTACGATAATCTCAATAGATGCAGAAAAAGCCTTTGACAAAATTCAGCACCCATTTACAATTAAAACTCTTCAAAAATTGTGCATAGAAGGAACCTACCTCAACCTAGTAAAGGCCGTATATGATAAGCCTATAGTACACATTATTCTCAATGGTGAAAAACTGAAAGCATTCCCCCTAAGATCAGGAACAAGACAAGGGTGTCCATTTTCACCACTATTATTCAAATAGTTCTGGAAGTCCTAGCTACAGCAATCAGAGAAGAAAAAGAAACACAAGGAATCCAGATCAGGAAAGAAGTAAAGCTCTCACTGTTTGCAGATGATATACTGTACATAGAAAACCCTAAAGATAGTATCAGAAAATTACTAGAGCTAATCAGTGAATTTAGCAAAGTTGCAGGATACAAAGTCAATACACAGAAATCACTTGCATTTCTATATACTAACAATGAAAAATCAGAAAGAGAAATTAAGGAATTAATCCCATTCACCATTGCAACAAAAAGAATTAAATATCTAGGAATAAACTTATTTAAGGAGACAAAAGAACTGTACACAGAAAATTATAAGACACTAATGAAAGAAATCAAAGATGACATAAACAGATTGAGAGATATTCCATGTTCCTGGGTAGGAAGCATCAATATTGTGAAAAAGACTATACTACCAAATGCAATCTACAGATTCAGTGCAATCCCTATCAAATTACGAATGGCATTTTTCACAGAGCTAGAACAAAAAATTTCACAATTCATATGGAAACACAAAAGACCCTGAATAGCCAAAGCAGTCTTGAGAAAGAAGAATGGAGCTGGAGGAATCAACCTTCCTGACTTCAGCTTATACTACAAAGCTACAGTCATCAAGACAGTATAGCACTGGTACAAAAACAAGTATAGACCAATGGAACAATATAGAAAGCCCACAAATAAACCCATGTACCTATGGGTACTTTATTTTTGACAAAGGAGGCAAGAATATACAATGGGGCAAAGACAGCCACTTCAATAAATGGTGCTGGGAAGACTGGATGGCTCCATGTAAAAGAATGAAATTAGAACACTTCCTAACACCATACACAAAGATAAACTCAAAACAGATTAAAGACCTAAATGTAAGACCAGAAACTATAAAACTCTTAGAGGAAAACATAGGTAGAGCACTCGATGACATAAAGCAAGATCCTCTATGATTCACCTCCTAGAGTAACAGAAATAAAAACAAAAGTAAACTAGTGGTACCTGATTAAACTCAAAAGCTTTTGCACAGCAAAGGAAACTATAAGCAAGGCGAAAAGACAACCTTTGGAATGGGAAAAAATAATGGCAAATGAAACAACTGACAAAGGAATAATTTCCAAAATATACAAGCAGCTTATACAGCTCAATGCCAGAAAAGCAAATAACCCAATCAAAAAGTGGGGAAAAGACCTAAACAGACATTTCTCCAAAGAAGACATAGGATGGCTAACAAACACATGAAAAGGTGCTCAACATCACTCATTAGTAGAGAAATGCTCAAAATTACAGTGAGATATCACCTCACACGGGTCAGAAGGGCCAACTTCAAAAAGTCTACAGACAATAAATGCTGGAGAGGGTATGAAGAAGAGGGAACCCTCTTGCATTGTTGGTGGGAATGTAAACTGATAGACCCACTATGGAAGATGGTACGAAGACTCATTTAAAACTAGGAATAAAACCACCATATGACCCAGCAATCCCAGTCCTAGGCATATACCCTGAGGAAACCAAAATTGAAAATGACACATGTATCCCACTGTTCATTGCAGCACTATTTACAATAGCTAGAACATGGAAGCAACCTAGATGTCCGTTGACAGATGAATAGATAAAGAAGTTGTGGTACATATACACAATGGAATATTACTCAGCCACAAAAAGGAATGCATTTGAGTCAGTTCGGATGAGGTGGATGAAACTAGAACCTATTATACAGAGTGAAGTGAGTCAGAAAGAGAAAGATAAATATAGTATTCTAATGCATATACACAGAATCTAGAAGAATGGTACTGAAGAATTTATTTACAGGACAGCAATAGAGAAACAGACATAGAGAATAGACTTATGGACATGGGGAGAGGGGAGGAGAGGGTGAGATGTATGGAGAGGGTAACATGGAAACTTACATTACCACATATAAAACAGATAGCCAACGGGAATTTGCTGTATGACTCAGGAAACTCTGTGTTCTTGTGTCAACCTAGAGGTGTGGGATGGGGAGGGAGATGGGAGGAAGGTTCAAAAGGGAGGGGATATATGTAACTTCTGTCTGATTCATGTTGAGGTTTGACAGAAAACAACAAAATTCTGTAAAGCAATTATCCTTCAATAAAAAAAATAAAAAGAAAAAAATTCTGGTTTTGTTAATTTATGTCTGTATTTACTGCCTAAGACTCAGTTCCAAGTCGGTTCTTATATTATTGTAAATTTAATTGAATAATAAAAAGGACATTCTAATTTATTTCTGAAGCTTATCTCAGTAATCTATCTTTGGATGAAGATCAGATACATCATGACCTGCAGCCAGAGATTATGCATGCTGGAAAAGACATCATTTAAAAAGCAAGAGAGAGCCAGAAAAACATCTATTTCTGCTTTATTGACTATGCCAAAGCCTTTGACTGTGTGGATCACAATAAACTATGGAAAATTCTGAAAGAGATGGGAATACCAGACCACCTTACCTGCCTCTTGAGAAACCCGTATGCAGGTCAGGAAGCAGCAATTAGAACTGGACATGGAACAACAGACTGGTTCCAAATAGGAAAAGGAGTATGTCAAGGCTGTATATTGTCACCCTGCTTATTTAACTTATATGCATAGTGCATGATGAGAAATGCTGGGCTGGAGGAAGCACAAGCTGGAATCAAGATTGCCAGGAGAAATATCAATAACCTCAGATATGCAGATGACACCACCCTTATGGCAGGAAGTGAAGAAGAACTAAAAAGCCTCTTGATGAAAGTGAAAGAGGAGAGTGAAAAGGTTGGCTTAAAGCTCAACATTCAGAAAACTAAGATCATGGCATCCGGTCCCATCACTTCATGGGAAATAGATGGGGAAACAGTGGAAACAGTGGCTGACTTTATTTTGGGGGTCTCCAAAACCACTGCAGATGGTGACTGCAGCGATGAAATGAAAAGACTCTTACTCCCTGGAAGGAAAGTTATGACCAACCTAGATAGCATATCAAAAAGCAGAGACATTACTTTGTCAACAAAGGTCCATCTAGTCAAGGCTATGGTTTTTCCAGTGGTCATGTATGGAAGTGAGAGTTGGATTATAAAGAAAGCTGACCACAGAAGAATTGATGCTTTTGAACTGTGGTGTTGGAGAAAACTCTTGAGAGTCCCTTGGACTGCAAGGAAATCCAACCAGTCCATCCTAAAGGAGATCAGCCCTAGGTATTCATTGGAAGGACTGATGCTAAAGCTGAAATTCCAATACTTTGGCCACCTGATGTGAAGTGCTGGCTCATTTGAAAAGACCCTGATGCTGGGAAAGATTGAGGGCAGGAGGAGAAGGGGACGACA
>SJYQ01030580.1:0-22615 GCA_006410935.1 Redunca redunca
TAGAGAAACACAAGTATATTATGTCTAAAACTATATTTTTTAAAAATACTGATGTTTACTTTTTTAATGTTTTGACTACTGAGTGAAGTTATTAAGTGTATGCAAGTAAGGGTTAAAATCTCCTTAAAAAGTTAGTTTTGTGGCAATATTTAAGTGCATTATTCTCTGAATGTAAATCAAGGTTAGCTTTTCCTAATATACTTGATGTTTCCTGACGAAAATCAGGCTATTTATTCTCAAAAAAATTTATTCCAAAACATTGGGAGTAACTCCACTACAAAATTAGAGACAGTCGAAAATCTTGTAGGAAATTAGACCTCCTATTTGATTCTAAAATAGCACCACTTGGTATTTAATTAGTACAAATAATATTCTAACTAGAACAAAATCACTGGAACCAAAATATCTTGGTTACATAACGTAAGGTACAATTTTGAATACACTGAATTCTACTATTTAGTGGAACAGAAAATACTTAAAGAAACGGTCTCTAGAAAATAATTTTTTCCACCCACCTCATTTTACAAGTAAACAAACTGTGGCCCAGAGAGGCTTTTATCTGCTTTCATTGAGAATCTATAGGTTTAGAGATGTACACAAATATCATTTAAGTTATGACATATATGTTAAAGTCACCTAAAACAAAAGACACTATGTTTTATAAGATTAAGACTTTCTAAAGACTAAAAGAGTCTAATTCTTGCCATATACATGTCTACAGATACACCCATACTCAACATACACAGAAATATAACTAATAAGTCATACTATTTGACTAAAAAAACAAAACAATGAAATATAACAATCCACGTCATATTATTTTAAATGACACAGTGGTTCTTAATGTTATTTTCCTATCCTATAAAGCATAACCATTCCAAACTTACGAAAGCAGCACTCTTGTAAAATTGCTTTTACAAAAGGAAAAAAGGGAAATTATTAAATAATTAAATGGGAGAGAGCAACTAAAATATGCTAAGTGGAAGTTCAAATATTTCTTTTCTCCCATGCTTTCTTTCAATACGGTAAAAATTTTAAACACTGTTTCTAAAACAAAAAATCAAAACTACATTCATAAAAAACTGGTTTTGCTGCAAAACTTTCACAAAAAGTGTGAAAGTATTAACTTAAGACTAAGGCATAGATAACTGTAAGCAAAACTAATTAGGGTATTTTATTGAATTATAAGTTGACTTGCTACTTTAAGAATATAGCTCTAAAAATCTTATATAATATTGATTTGGTCATTTGAAAATTATTTAATAGATTCACAAGTTTCATTAAAAGTGAAGTACTTATAAAAGCATTTTAGTTACATTTGCTTTTAGAATATAATAATTTCCAATGAGTGCATCCATTTATTTGCTATGTAATCAGTACCAATCACAAATTAGATGACCTTAAAAAGTTTAGAGCCAGGGAGAGCAGCACTAATCTTAACTGACCTCAATACATTTTTCAACGATGCTTGCCAGTTTCGTGTTATTCTCTCGTTTCGGGTTTTCCAGTCTAGGGCGGGTACACAAGAAACTTACAGTCTATGTAGTACTCCTAGTCAGTTTCACTCTGCAGATGGCACATGGAGAAATACCTTCTGTACAGGACCATGTACAATTTCTTCTACAGCTGTCAGCACCTAGGGGAAAGTGCGCTGTTAAACAGTTGCTGCGTTCCACCTCAGAAGTAGCTGCAATTCGGTGGTGGGTGAAGTGACTCCTGTACATATATACAGGGATGAAAAGTACTATAGAAAATGAAAACATTTAACAACAAAAGTGGCTGTCTGAAAACTGTGCCACAGCAAAGCAGAATACATCATTTAGTTACAAGAGCCTTACACAGACAGGCTACTATTCACCTAAAAATTGAATGTTAAGAATGAGACGGAAAAAATAAAAATACAGTTATTCAATTCACAATATAACTAAGTATCGTTATTGAAACATATGTCAAAAAATTAAACCCAAACACTGTTTACCGACTTATAGCATTATTTCTATAGTAATTTTCCTAAAACCAGGTAAATGTATACAGTAAGATTCTTTACTTTGTTTGGCCAATTTATTTCCTTTAGATAACAATTCAAGGGGTAAAAAACAAAATAGGTGAGATATCAAAACTGAAACATAAGTAACATGAAAATATCTAAAAAGAACTGTATGGGAAAACATTCTGAAATTCTTAATTACTTCATGTCAAACATTTTATTAAAAAAAAAAAAAAAANAAAAAAAAAAAAAAACAGTCCTCAAAAACTGTAAAGGGCTAGTTTTCATATAATGGAGCTTTAAAAGTGACCTAATTAGAAAATGACAACTTCTCTTCCTCAAAGTCACAATGAATTAGAATCTACATACATCATCTTCCTTTGCTCATATAAACAATGAATTCACCAATTATATGATAATTTTAGCTCATTAATACAAAAAATAATTACTATATCCTACTTCTACTACAAAAACAGCACCGTTTCTATATGATTTATCTTTGATGGAATCAGAAGATAAAAATCCAGAAATTGTTCTCGGAGAAGTATCACTGAATCACTAGAAGGGGAGGTATTTTCTAATCTTCTATCTCTAGGCACAGCTACTATATTTATGCTAATCTGAAGAGGTAACTGATTACATTATTTCAAAACAGCACGTTTAGGTTCCTGAAACAGATTGAGAATGCTTTGATGCAAAGTCCAACAAATCAGACCATTAAAAAGTGTTCTTTCATCAAAGTTATCTGAATCTCACTTGTCATAACAGATTTATTTTGGTACATATTCAGTGAGGTCAGAGATAGCTTACAATATCCTCTCAGTTTTCTTAAACTCTTTCTATAAATAAGTCGTAATGTAAAGGAATATTATTTCCTTTAAGTGACAAGAGGTTGCAAAGGAAGAAAATGTACAGAATTCCCCAGTCTCTTTATTAAAAGAAGACATAGACCAGGGATTCCCAATCTGGGGTCTACGTATGGGAATTAGGAAAACTAGGAATTCTGCAAAATTGCAGGCTAAAGACGGATTATACAGGTGCATAAGTATATTTTTTTCCCTAGGGGAAATGGGCTTTTGTCAGGTTTTCAAAAGGCTCTGTGATTTTCCAAAAAAGTTTAAGAAACTACTGGCAAATAACGTGAAGACATTCAGCTGAATAAGGAACAGTAATCATTTAAATCAAATTCCTAAATCTGAGCAGCTCATTATGTAAAGTGAAGAACAGACACAAGGAAGTTCCGATCATTAAATGAAATAACTCACAGAAAGCACCTAATATTGACCTATTATTATCAGTAATAGCAGTAACTGTTCAAAAGAACTATGTCCAACAAAACTTCCTTATAGGGTCCCATCTTTGTTCACTGCTATATAACTTCATAATATATTACTTTTACCTAGGTATGTCTTCTACTTTTATTTAGGTCTGTCTTCTAAAAGAGATCAACATCACAAGCTACACATTTCTGCATTAGTTTAGATACAAAAATGCTAAATACAAGTTTTGGAACACTGTTACATACTCCTAGAGTCTACATTTTCGCAAAAGCCACACTGGTCCCTTCTATGACACAGTACTTACTTGGAAAAGATTCAGACATGAAAAAAAAAATTGGCTTCAATTGTTTATATAAAGTTATTTCACTTTCTTTATCAGTCTGGCCTTTCAAACAACAACAAAAAAAATCTAAATTGGAAGAATCTATCAAGGAAACACATTTTCTGAAAAGGTTTACAAATACTTTTACTTTCATATATCATTTTTTTAGTTTAATTTTCTGAGGTAAGAGATGCAACAGATATTCATACATACACATCCTTTAAAAAGAAGCTTTAGAGTTACAATATGTAGATAAACCTTACCTTTAAAATGAATTCACAGTTATTACAAACAGCATTACAAAATAGCGTGCATGGTGCTCTTCAAGGTTTTGTAACTTTTAAACACCCACCAAAAATTGACAAATAAACTGTTATCATGTATTAAAGATGCTCAGTGAAGGAATAAGCTTGCAAATATATCTGAAATAATGGCATACACTGCAACTATATAGTTTGCTCCCAATCATTCCAAATGTAAAGTACTTTTCCTTGAGTCTTCTCATGATAGGTGTTTTATTTTATGTATTCACACACCAATTAGAGCAGTAAGAACAAACAGTAGAGGCTTTAAGGAGAGGCACAGAAGTAGGAGAGAAGCATATTAAACATTCAGAGCACTACAATGAAAAGGATAAGCACAGAATATAGAGCATACAGAAGGGCCAGTGAAGGGAAGGACAAGAGGGACAGGCCCAATCATGCTAAGGAATTTTTCAATATTTTATTCCAGATAAGTGGCATTTTGAGAAGTATTATTATATAAACCATTTCCAGCAGCAGCATGGGAGAACTAGATGGTTCAACTGGGATGCTAACAATGGGAATATACAGTTAAGAATGATAAAAGATCTGTAAAAAAATTTTAAAGCATACTACTTTGTAAAATACTAAGAGGGTAAAAAATTATAAGATAAATCAAAGCTATTTCTAAAGTTTGAGTACAGAATGTAGCATGCATTTCATTCATTCATTCACTCAACCACAAAAAAGCTGATTTTCTCATATGGGTCAGGTCCCATTTTAGGCACTGGGCAAAGCACTGAACAAAGGAGCCAGTGATTTGTCCTTTAATAATATGCTAATCGAAAAGACAGACATTAAACAAACCATTAAATATATAATAAAATGTAAGAAAATGATTCACCAATGTACTAAAACTAAAGCAAGCTATGAGAAAAGAGTGACGAATACACTATTTTAAGAGTGTACAAAGAAAACCCAAGGAAGCAGCTTTATATGAGTGAAGAATGAAGTGGCAGGAGTCCACAGACTGACGATCTCGGGTAAGAATACTGGAGACAGATGGAATAGCAAGAGCAAGGACCTGAGACAAGAACAAATCATGAGATAATGTAGGGCCTTGTAGGCCAAATGATCAAGTTTTAACATGGGATAATATAAGGACTTCAGATTTTCAACTCTTAGAGAAAGCCATTGCAGTAACTTGACTAGGAGATACAACCTGTTCAATCTTTTAAAAGGCTCACACTCAGAGGGATGGTACGGGGAGGGAAGTGGGAGGGGGGTTCAGGATGGGGAACACGTGTATACCCGTGGTGGATTCATGTTGATGTATGGCAAACCAATACAATATTGTAAAGTAATTAACCTCCAATTAAAATAAATAATTTTTTTTAAAAAAAGGCTCCCACTAGCTGCTTTGGTGGAACTGATGATAGACAGCAAGAATGAATTATCAGTAAGACTTTGAGAAAATTTACCTAACAGACTATCAGATGGGACTTCTCCCATAGACAGAAATTGGCATTACAATCCATGACTACGAACAAAAAAATCGCCACTCAGGTGTTTCACATTTAAAAGACAGTCTAAACAAGTTTAGTTTCTCTTTACTCCAAACTGCCTACCCCTGCCCATCTTGAGTGAGTCAATCATCAGAGTCGGCTTCACTGACTTAATGTAGTTGGACAGTGCTATTTCCAAGAGCCCAAATCATATCAGAGTGGGCTGAAAGATGGGCATGAATGGAAATGCTTATATTTAGACTTATCATCCCATGCCCATACCCCCTTAGCCATGCCTATATGAGGAGGTGGGAAAATAGATCGGGAATGGAAAACAGGTAGAGAAAACTGAAGTCAATACTTAAAACAGCAAAGAGTGAGGCTATCAAAGTAGTTGGATTTATGCCTCTAGACAATGGGTATCCTACTGGGGCTGGGTGCATACTGGAGAAGGAAAACGGAGAAGAGTAGAAAAAGACAAACTGGATAGTGTGACATTTCAAAAATATCTCATCCCCCCAAAAAAGTTTAACACACATGACACATCAAGAGTAGTATTTGCCTCTTTCCCTACAGAACGCATGAGGGTTATTCAGATGATGAGAAATAGAGAAAATAAAGAAAGACGCACCACTTAATTAGGGGCATCTTTTCCCTTTTTACCTCTCTCCTCCAAGCACCCACACTCAGGAGGACAAATAGGAATATAAAAGAAAGAGCAGATCTCTCTCTACTCACTGGAATGAGCAGCCTGAATGACTAGATTCAACCTCTTCCACACTACAGTCTCTCAGAACAGCCTAAGCAGCACCGAGTAGAAGGGTAAAAGCTGTTTTGGCAGATTCATGTCAATGTATGGCAAAACCAATACAGTATTGTAAAGTAAAATTAAAATAAAAGAAATAAATAAAATGTAAAAATAAATAAATAAATTGTGCTATAAAGGTAAAATTCAAACTAAGTCAGATTAAACTGACTTTACTAAAGTTAGACTAAATTGATTTTCTGACATGTCCAGAAAGGCTTAACATTTCCCTGGAGTAAAGAAACAAACAAAAAACAGATCTGACCAATCATAAACAAAGGTCAAAAAGTGAAGTCGCTCAGTAGTGTCCTACTCTTTGGGACTCCGTGGACTGTAGCTTACCAAGCTCCTCCATCCATGGGCTTCTCCAGGCAAGAATACTGGAGTGGGGTGCCATTTCCTTCTCCAAGGGATCTTCCTGACCCATGGATTGAACCCAGGTCTCCTGCATTGCAGGCAGACGGCTTTCACCTCTGAGCCACCAGGGAAGCCCAAACAAAGGTCAGATTGGAGAAAAATAAAAAACTTCATGTTTGCATTCCCACTAAACTCTCCATCCCCGTCATCTCAAGCCATACTGTATTATGAAATGGTTAACATCAATGAGCTAGTAAATGATTTATTTGCTTTTCATCTCTCTAAAATATTCAGTCTGAATACTTTTATAACCATATTACTTCTTATTCTTAAGAACTAGTAATTATATGACTACGAGTTTTTCACAAGGAATTCTTTAGACTTCCTTGTGTATGAAAGTTATATATTTTGAACATTTGTAAATAATACTGTCTTATTATAAAGACTAACAAATATAAATATTATATACATTTGTAGAGAATACGAGGTTGNNNAAACTAAAAAGCAAAATCTCATAAATCAGATACCAAACTTAGAAGCTTGAAGACAAAAAGGATCCACAGAAGGAAAAAAGCACAAAAGAAAAGAAAACAAGAGTTTAAAATGTTTGTTTTAAAGGAACATTTTTGATATTCATACTGGAGTAACCTGAAACACAATTTTAAAGAATATTCTGCCTTGATTTATATCTTAATAACTTTGGGCTATCCCCTAAATTTTCCACTTAATATTCAAATTAAAATTTAATAGGAATTCTCTGAAAACAGGTATATCTTTTAAAATAAGTTAAGGTATTAGGATTTTACATGACTGCTGCTGCTAAGTCGCGTCAGCTGTGTCCAACTCTGTGCGACCCCACAGACGGAAGCCTACCAGGCTCCCCCGTCCCTGGGATTCTCCAGGCAAGAACACTGGAGTGGGTTGCCATTTCCTTCTCCAAGGCATGAAAGTGAAAAGGAAAGTGAAGTCTCTCAGTCGTGTCTGACTCCTAGCGACCCCATGGACTGGCAGCCTACCAGGCTCCTCCATCCATGGGATTTCCCAGGCAAGAGAACTGGAGTAGGGTGTCATTGCCTTCTCCGTTTACATGACTAAATAATACATTATAATTCTGTTTAAATGTCACACTTTTAGAGCATATAGGATCCTATTACACTCATGTTTATAACTTCTTGTGTAATGGTCCTATTCATTTTACAATCACTTATCCTAAATTCCTAGAGAAGGAAATGGCAACCCACTCCAGTACTCTTGCCTGGAAATTCCCATGGACAGAGAAGCCTGCTAGACTACAGTGCATGGGATCGCAAAGAGTCAGACACGAATGAGCAACTGAGCACACACACACAGTAACTATACATAAACCCTAAAACCTAGCTGAGGTCCAGATAGTGAAATTGCCATTTGGAGGTCTCACATACAAGACTGCCTTTTTGTTTATTTGTGTTACACATCTTTTAGGATCTTTTGTGTAAAGTGACATATGAATATTTTATTACTAAACATTCTAATCACTGGTGTAAAAGAAAAAGACTTACTATAAAGTAACTATTCAAGACTGTTTGATATCAGTCAAAGAACAGAAAAACTGATCAATGGAAGAGAATAAAGAGCCCCCAAACAAATTCATACAAATATAGTAAACTGATCTTAGACAAAGAAGCAAATAAAAGTCAATGGAGAAAGAATAATCTTTTCAACAAATGGTGCTGGCCTAACTGGACATCCATATCAAAAAAAAAAATATATGGGATGCAGACAATAAACCTTTTATTAAAAATGAGCTCAAAGCAGAAGAAAGACAAAGCTATAAACCTCCTAGAATATAACATAGGAGAAAAATCTAGGTGAAATTGGAATTGACAATAACTTTTCAGACACAACACCAAAAGCACAATCCATAAAAGAAAATAATTCATCAACTGTTCTTCATTAAAATTAAAAACTTTTGCTTGGCGAAAACAAAGCAGCCCATTAAGAGAATGAAAAAAGCTACAGATAGGGAGACGTTATTTAGAAAACACATATATGATAAAGGACTAGTAATCTAAAAGACAAAAAACTCAAATTCAACAACTTAGAAAATGAATTCAATTTAAAAAATGGGCCAAAGGTCTGAATAGACACCTTACCAAAACAATAAAGTGATGACCCATGAGTGTGTGAAAAGACGGAGAACATCAATCAAATGTTTGTTAGTTCGTCAGGGCTGCCATAACTGGAGGACCTAAATAACAGAAATTAATCATCTCACAGTTTGGGAGCCCAGAGTCTGAAATCAAGGTGTTGGCAGGGCTGGTTCCTTCTGAGGGCTGTGAGGGGAGGATCAGATTCCAGGGCTCAATCGTTGGCTTACAGATGGCAGTCTTCACGTTCCCATGGCATGCTCCCTGTATGCATATCTATGCTCAAATTTCCCCTTTTTATAAGGACATCAGTCATATTGGATTAGGACTCACTGTAATAACCTCACTTTAACTTGATTAACTCTGTAAAGATCCTAACTCCATATAAAGGCGTAAGGTCATGAGGTACTAGACGATTAGAAATCCAAGATATAGATTTGATGGGGATATAACAGTAAGTAATTAGGGAACTGCAAACTAAAACAACCATGAGATAGCACTACACACCTATCAGAATGGCTAAAACCCAGAACCCTGACAACACCAAATGTTACTGAGGATGTAGAGCAACAGGAACGTTCATGCACTGCTAGTGGAATGGAAAACAGTGCAGCCAATTTGGAAAACAGTCTGGCAGTTTCTTTCAAACTAAATATCCTCTTACCATATGATTCAGCAATCACACTCCTTGGCATTTACGCAAATGAGCTACAACTCATATCTACAAAAAAACCTACACACAAATGTTTATAGCAGCTTTATTCATAATTGTCAAAACCTGGAAGCAGTCATGGTGTTCAGCTAGGTGAATGAATAAACAAACTGTGGTATCTCCTTATTGCATAAAAAGAAATGAGGTATTATACCACAAAAAAGACATAAGGACAGCTTAAATGCATATTACAAGATGAAAAAAAGCCAATCTGAAGAAGGCTACATATTCTATGATTCCAAGCATATGACATTCTGGAAAAGGCAAAACTATATATACAGTGAAAAGATTAATGGTTGCCAGAGATGCATGGGGGGGTGGGTTCCTCAGTGGCTCAGGGGTAAAGAATCCACCTGCAATGCAGGAGCCACAGGAGATGCGGATACAACCCCTGGGCTGGGAAGATCCCCTGAGGGGCACAGCAACCCACTCCAGCATTCTTGCCTGGAGAATCCTATGGACAGAGGAGCCTGGTGGGCCACAGTCCATGGGGTCGAGAGTAGGACAGGACTGAAGGGATTTACCGCACGTGCACGAGACGCGTGGGGAAGCAAAGGGGGATGACGTAGAACACAGGTGATGTTTGGGACAGTGAGGCTGTTATGTACAACACGGCAGTGATGGATACATATCATTATACATTTGTAAAGACACTAAAATTTTAATGTATCATACTAATGTACCACACTGAATCTTAATGTATCATACTAATGTCTGATGTTAATAAGAAAAAACTGTGTGCCGGGGCGGGGCGGGGGCAGAAGTATGGACAATAAAAAAAAGTAGAGTCAACCCTCAGTGTCCATGGGAAATTGGCCCCGGATTCCTGCAGATACCAAAATCCAAGGATGCTCAAGTGCCTTATGTAAAATTGTACAGTACTGGCATATACTCTATGCAATCCTCCCAGAAACATTAAATATGTCTGTCTTAGTTATGATACTTGTGTGCTCAGTCGCTTGGTTGTGTCTGAATCTTTGTGACCCCACAGACTGCAGCTTGCCAGGCTACTCTGTCCATGGGGTTTTTCAGACAAGAATACTGGAACTGACCGCCATTTCCACCCCCAGGGGATCTTCCTGACCCAGGGATCAAACCTGTGTCTGCTGTGTCTCCTGAACACTGTATGTGTTGTGCTCAGTCGCTCAGTCATGTCTGACTCTTTGCGACCCCATGGCCTGTAGCCCGCCAGGCTCCTCTGTCCATGGGGATTCTCCAGGCAAAAATACTGGAGTGGGTAGCCATTCCCTTCTCCAGGGGATCTTCCCAACCCAGGGATTGAACCCAGGCCTCCTGCATTGTAGGCGGATTCTTTACCAGCTGAGCCACAATGGAAGCCCAAAAATACTGGAGTGGGTACCCTATCCCTTCTCCAGGGGATCTTCCTGACCCAGGAGTTGAACCAGAGTCTCTTGCATTGTAAATTGGTTCCAAATTGGGAAAGGAATACATCAAGGCTGTATATTATCACCCTGCTTATTTAACTTATACGCAGAGTATATCCTGAGAAGGCAATGGCAACCCACTCCAGTACTCTTGCCTGGAAAATCCCATGGACGGGAAGCCTGGTAGGCTGCAGTCCATGGGTTTGTGAAGAGTCGGACACAACTGAATGACTTCACTTTCACTTTTCACTTTCATGCATTGGAGAAGGAAATGGCAGCCCACTCCAGTGTTCTTGCCTGGAGAATCCCAGGGATGGCGGAGCCTGGTGGGCTGCCGTCTATGGGGTCGCACAGAGTCGGACACGACTGAAGTGACTTAGCAGCAGCAGAGTATATCATGTGAAATGCCAGGCTAGATGAAGCACAAGCTGGAATCAAGATTGCCAGGAGAAATATCAATAACTTCATATATACAGAGAACACCACCCTAGCAGAAAGTGAAGAACTAATGAGCCTCTTGATGAAAGTAAAAGAGGAGAGTGAAAAAGTTGGCTTAAAACTCAACATTCAGAAAACTAAGATCATGGCATCCAGTCCCATCACTTCATGGCAAATAGATGGGGAAACAATGGCAACAGTGAGAGACTTCATTTTGGGGGGCTCCAAAATCACTGCAGATGGTGACTGCAGCCATGAAATTAAAAGACATTTGCTCCTTGGAAGAAAAGCTATGACCAACCTAGACAGCATATTAAAAAACAGAAACATTACTTTGCCAACAGAGGTCCATATAGTCAAAGCTATGGTTTTTCCACTAGTTGTGTATGGATGTGAGAGTCGATGCATGATACTGGATGTTTAGGGCTGGTGCACTGAGACGACCCAGAGGGATGGTATGGGGAGGGAGGAGAGTGGGGGGTTCAGGATGGGGAACACATGTATACTTGTGGTGGATTCATGTTGATGTATGGCAAAACCAATACAATATTGTAAAGTAATTAACCTCCAATTAAAATAAATAAATTTATATTAAAAAAAAAAAAAAAGAAAGCTGAGCCCTGAAGAATTGATGCTTTTGAACTGTGGTGTTGGAGAAGACTGTGAGAATCCTTGGACCACAAGGAGATCCAACCAGTCAATCCTAAAAGAAATCAGTCCTGAATATTCACTGGAAGGACTGATGCTGAAGCACAAATACTTTGGCCACCTGATGTGAAGAACTGAGTCATTGGAAAAGACCCTGATTCTGAGAAAGATTGAAGGCAGGAGAAGGGGACAACAAAGGATAAGATGGTTGGATGGCATCACCTACTCAATGGACGTGAGTTTGAGCAAGCTCTGGGATTTGGTGATGGACAGGGAAGCCTGGCGTGCTGCAGTCCATGGGATAGCAAAGAGTCGAAAATGACTGAGAGACTGAACTGAACGCCTGCATTACAGACAGTGGATTCTTTACCAGCTGAGCTACCAGAGGATTCTTTATATCTTTACCTGCTAATCCATCAGCCCAATCAGGACTTCGAATACCTAATGCAATGTAAATTCTATGTAACTATCTGCCAACACACAACAAATTCGAATTTTTTCTTTTTGGAACTTTCTGGATTTTTTTTCCCAAAATATTTTCAATCCTTGGTTGTTTAAATCCAAGGCTTGTTTGAACCCATGGACTACAGCTCACCAGGCTTCCCTGTCCATGGAATTTTCCAGGCAAGATAACTGGAGTGGGCTGCCATTTCCTATTTCAGGGAATCTTCCTGACCCAGGGATCTAACCCACATCTCTGGCATCTCCTATATTGACAGACGGATTTATTTTTACCAACTGTGTCACCTGGGACACTAGTAGCCAATATGAAGGGTCAACTGCATATGGCAACTCCCTTGGACTGTCTACTAAATTTTTCTGTAAGACTAAATCTGCTCTGGCTTTCCCTGGTAGCTCAGCCAATAAGAATCCATCTGCAATGCAGAAGACCTGGGTTCAATCCCTGTGTGGAGAAAAACCCCTTGAGAAGGAAATGGCAACCCCCTCCAGTATACCTGGAGAATTTCTGGGACGGAGGAGCCTGGTAGGCTACAGTTCATGAAGTTGTAAGAGATGGACATGACTTAGCAACTGAACCCCCACTACCGCCAAAATTGCTCTAATAAATGCAAACTATTATTTTTTTTAAAGTAGATGTTCTATTAATGAGGTCAATAAGTAAAAAAGTTTAGGATAATTACCTGGAAACAGAAATAGCCCCCCAAAATCTAAGTGCAAATGGTGACACATTTTTTCTGCAATGGTCATGAAAGTAAATTATAAAAAACATATTATAGGATTTTTAAATATGGTGACTTAGATGCAATGCAAATAGAGAAACAATGGTAACACTGTTACAATGGCTGATATGAAATGATTTTATCAAGGTAAGATTTTTTTTGTCTGTTTTTCATTTTTCCAATGACATTTTTCTGTAAAGCTATTTTATAGCTTTACCAAAAACAAAAATACATTTTCAATGTAAAGCTTCTTTTTCAGGCTACCTGCACTTGAAATGGAACACAGTGACAGAGCCTAAGAATTCCATACATTCAAAAACAAGAAATAAATCTAAACACACAGCTACCCAAACTTGCTGTCATCACATGCAAGTAATATTTTAAGTTTCTAGGATCACAGGGCATGTTAGTTAGTTGATAAAGGCAATTCATGCCATAAAGCTCAATAAAATTATAATCTATATATAGGAAAGTTGTAAGTAGGTAACAAGTTTTAAATAGGCCAAGATATTCTGTTAAGTTTAACAATGTGCTATTTTAATTTCAGGAACCCAGATAAAGCCATAGACATAACAGTATTAAGAATCTAACATTATTATTCTTTGAATTTGTGATATACTTACTTTAGTCATCCTAAAATTCCCCAGCTTATCTGATGATGTTAGCATGGAACCAAGAAATATTGTTTCAGCAAACTGAAATAGAAAACTTCTGACTAAAAGAATTCAAGGATAAGTTTTCCCTCCCTGCCTACACAGCATGCAAATTACTTAGATGCAATGGAAAATGTATAGAAACAGGGAAATTCTAAGTTAACTATGAGATTATTTTCACAAGAGAAGGAAATATTTTCCTATCCTTTATAGTTAAAACAAAAGTGGCTATTTTTCTAAAGTGTGTAGATCTATCCATACTCCTGAAGGATACTGAATGTCCATTTTTTAAAATACAGGATAACTATAAATTTTAATATCATTTTTATATGATGTAGACAGGTTTCTTTTTGAGACTATCTTATTATCAACTGTTCTTAGTATTTCCAAATTTAAATATCTAAGAATGATATTTAAGAGAGATCATACACCAAATTTATGCCTTATAATGACACTAAAAATAAATATAGGCTTTGTCATGAATCTAAGACCATCTCCACTTTAAGGCTGACAAAAATGTACGTGAATTTCTCAGAGCTCCTGATGTCTAGAATATAATTTGTCATTTTAATAATACATGTCCTTAATAATTTCATCAAATGTAAAAAGAATGAGCATTATGATTTCTTCTACCACAAAGCTATAGAAATTTAATACTGAAATCATTCATTGTGATAATTTAGTAAAATCAAAACTTTATTGGATAAGGAAATAGAAATTTGCTGTCTATGCCATGAGAAGATGCAGAGTAGAGATTGTCCAACAAAGCGGTGTTCTATAATACAAGCTCCTGAAACATTTTGGAGATGAAAATTATGTAACAGCAGTCCTTTCTCAATTCATGGAAAAATTAGACTAAGGGATAAAATTGACAGATTTTGAGATTTTCACCTAATTTTTAATATTCGCTAATTCCTACAAGTTACCCATATGAGACTATTCTATTAGTACAACATAATAGCTAATCGGGCAGACCTTGGGAGCAGACTAAGCAAATCCTATCCTTGCCTCTAACTTTACAGAAAAAATATATTTACATGAGTTTGTGTGTATACACACACACACACACATATACCTAAGTGTATAGATATACATAGGCATGTATACATGTATGCATGTTTATATACATGTGACTACATATACCATACATACCTGCATGCTGCATACATACATGCTGTCAGCAAGTCATTTAATCTTTTCTGCTGTCTTTTCTTCACAGAATTATTGTGTGAACTAATTCAATACATGGAAAGCATGTAGAGACAAAGCTGTCTCTGGCTCATACTTAGCTATTAATAGCGTTATCAATGCTGCTACTATTATTAAGTTTAATATACCAACATTCCCAGTGTCCTAAAGAGCATCATTTCCACATGGTCTATGACTTGAGTAAGTGGAATAAATTTGATGACTACTTCCACTGAAACAGACATAAAAGTACAGAATTTTGAAATACACTTGGGATTTTTAGAGGGAGTAGAGAAAGAACCAAGAGCAGGGAGTATCTTTTGTCACAAAATACTTTGAACTCTGCTGAATTAAAATCTATTTGCATGTCATATGAGATTTGTGAGTACAGATAATAGAAATGCATCCTATCCCAAACTTACTTTATTCTTTAACAGCAGCAGCTGACACAGGAGAATAATTTCCTGCTTCACTGTGCTGACAGTACATCGCCTAGATTCAGAAATTATATTCTCAGCAGGAAGGCAATAGGTTTCTGTCTACACTGAAGAAATAGAAAGATAGAAAAATTACACAAAATAGAAATGATTTACTATTATTGTAAAAGAAAAAACCAAACTGTATCAAAGATCTATTTTTAATTGGTGACACTCAAAGTAGAACTGTTTATTTTAAATTTCACGTGTTTAGCTACAGTATTTTTTAAAGAAACAAAAATTTTATTTATTTGTAATCCTGTAAACAAATCTTGTATTTCTATTCTTCCTAAAATTTTAAACAAAAATTTTCATAAGATCAACTAAAATTTATCAGTTCTCTGATTTTATTTAATTATACTTAATGTGTAGAACACTGTGCCCTAGTTCAGACAGTAAATAGCATTTAAAACTTTTACTTAGGAGAATGGCATTAAGCGGTAACTAATAGCTTAAAGTTTTGTATTACCAAAAAATTATTCTTCACATAAGGAATAGGTAATGATTTCCATGTGTGGCCTGTGGGGTGTATATGTGTATACATATTTATAAGATATGAGGTTTTCTTCTAATTTAGATATATGAAAATTTAGTTATTTGTCTTATGTAAAGTGTGTTTTAAGCTGTATGCTAAAGTAATCCTAGAGGTCATGGAGACATATTGTAGACTTCCAGTCTATAATGATGAAGTATGAACCTCAGGTTCTAGAAGGTAAGTCTGTAGATTCATATCTATCTGTTGTTTATTAATCACGTGATATTGGGCAACTTATCATTTTGTTCCCTTATCTGTAAAATGAGGATACTAACAGTGCCTTTCTAATGGGATTTGTTTGAAGATTAAAACAAAATCAATATTAAAATATATAGAGCAAGTCTTATTATTATCATTATTGTTATGGTTAAGTATGGCAAATTAAGGATGGTTCCTTCTGAAATTCCATTAAGATAACAAAAAAAAGTACAAAACTGAAGGACAAAGAGAATGGTAGAGAAGACAACAACAAATACAAAGTTTTGGAAAATGAAAAACTGAGGCAGAAGACTAGTGATTGATTTAGCACAGCACAGGATCCAGAAAGCTAAGTAGCAGAAAAGGAGCAGAATATAAGAAGATAATTTGCCTAATGACACCTCACCCTGGAGTACGTAAGAACTGAATACTGAGGGATTCTCTAGAAGGCTACATAGACAACATTTCTACATATAGGTTAACCACCTCATTCCAGATGTCCTCTTCGGCCTCTAGAAGATCGGTATCTTCTAGAGGGTATCTTGAAATAGAGATCTTCCTGACTTGGAACTGCCAAGTATAATGTAGGCAGGAGTGAAAGGACAAGGTTCAGCTGGACCTGAAATGGTTCTTAATTGCTGGCAGACAGATATAAACTATCCAAGGAAGAATACTTGAAAATTCACTGCAGAACTTTAAGACCCCAGAAATGAGATATAGATACCACAATCTCAGATCTCCCAAGATTAATATTGGCTGTTTGCTTGATTACCCTAATGAAGCCATCCAGAAAACAATTACTGCCTCTAGACACACAGCTACCAACTAAATCTGTAGCACCTCATTAAGTCTAGGCTTTCAGAAAAGTCTCCAACATGAAAGACTAAAACCAAAGTAAACAAACAAGAAAAAAGTACTCAGGAAATACAAACAGCTGAAGAGACCTTAAAAAATTATTACCATCCTCAGACATAATAAAGGATAATTACAGCCAGAAAATAAGAAGAATGCATTGTGTAAAAAAATTCAATAATTATAGAAACAGTAAGAACTTTTAGAAAATAAAATCTGCTGAAACAAAACATTCAGTGAAAGAGAACACCTAGAAAATTTCCTAGTAAGTAGAATATAAAGACAAATTTTTAAAAGAAGAGAAAACACAAGAAAACTGGCATACAAATCCAGACAAACACATGTCCTATGACTAGAGATAGAGAACAGAAAATGAGAGAAGGGAGCAATACTCTCACAATTCTGAGGAAAAGTTAAAGTCTACAATTACACACATAAGCTAATACTCAACCAGATGTAAGGATGGGATGAAGATATTTTCAAGTAAACAAACTTTTATGACCTCTTTATCAGGAAGCATCTGAAAATATACCTCTATAAAATAAAGGAGGAAAAAGGGGAAGGAAAGGGTGGGACTCAGGATATAAAGGATGTGACACAGAACAGCCAGGGGAAGTCCCAACATGTCCTCTAGGCACTGGGTGTAGCAAGCAACCAATCTGGACTGTAGAACAGACAATGATGGAAAGGTTTCCCCAAATAAAGCATATTTGATACAGAGTCTGAAACCATGTTTGAGCACTCAAAAAACAGTAGTACACAAAAAGTGAGCAAATAAAAATAAGGTTATTACTAACTCTCCCCCAAAAGAAAAAGTTATAGGAGAAAGGAAACAATCATAATACATCACTTTGCTCAGAAAGAAACAATATTTAGTGATTTAACGCAACATACATATTGGATAAGTATGTTGAGAAAACGGAGTAATTACTGTATAAGTACATTGGAACAATGAGATGATAATATAAGAATAGTAAATTCCCAATTAATAACAGGAAGTAAATTGATTTAAAAAACTGATAAATCAATACAGAACAGCTTAAAAGTGTTATTTAAAAACATGGAAATGCCAGAAGGAACAGCTCCAAGAATGCAAAGTGACTGCCTTTGCAGATTACTGTGGAAGATGGTAAGCTTGCAACAGGGCGGTGTTTTACTTAGCTTCAAGGCTTCCAATACTACGTTTTTTAAAATTCTGTATGTATATTACTTAAGTTACAAGAATCAATTTAAGAAAGTAAATAAATTCATTTATAACTTATAATGCAAAATAACACATTGATATATAAAACAGTAATAGACTAACATCAAATTCCAAATTTTAACATAGTAATATCTCAATTACCCAACACCAGCATAGTTTCATATACGAAAATCTGGAGATGAATTGAAGTTTATACCTTCAATTGATAAAACTTTCCTTTCTCATTATTAAAAGATTTTTTTAACTTACCACATATTCTTGAATTAGTACCATTCCTTAACCTTTTGATGATTATTATTATAGATATTCATTACCATATTCACATTAGGACCTCTGGGGTATACAGACTGTTCTCTATATTATGTTAAATGGCCCTGGGTCTGTCTGTCTTTAAAATCTTAAAAGAGTAAAACAAAGTAGAAAGATATGGTTTACTAAGGATTCTAGTTAATAAAACTGATCAGAACTATAAAAAACACTTAGAATGCAAGAATAAAATAATATAAAAATAGCAAACACACTGTGCTTACTATGTGTCACTATTCTAAGCACTTTTTATACACATTTCAACTCTGTAAGGTAGGAGCTATTAATTTCCCCACTTTACAGATGAGAAAACAAAAGTACAGAGATGCAAAGCGACTTGATGGGATTAGTAAGTGACTGAATTAAGATTTTGAAGACAGGCAATTAATTTGACTCCAGAGCCTGTCATTTTTTTTTTTAAACTTTAAAATCTTTGCTTATTTTTTTTATTTGAAGGATAATTGCTTTACAGAATTTTGTTGTTTTCTGCCAAGTATCAACATGAATCAGCCATAGGTATATGTATGCTCCCTCCCTCTAGAACCTCCCTCCTTATCCCACCCCATTGTTAACAGAACTCCCAGAGTCTGTTATTTTTATTGCTATGTGCTACTACTGAACACAATATATTGTCTTTGATAATTTGGAAAACACTTTAGAATTCTGCAGGGTCTAAAGTATGTAACTAAAAACTACAATTATTAATGCATTAGAAATGTATGCAAATGCACTCAAAATTAACAAAAGGCTAGACATCAAAAGATACTTTATAAATTTCAAAATAAAAAGCTCTCCCACAAAAAATACAAATTGGTGAAACAACATATAAAGCTCATGCCAATTAAGTATTTTCATGCACAGTTTGGCATAGTTCTATTTTTCCCCTAAACACGGTACCACTATCATATCGGCTAATTTACGAAGTCAATTAAATATAAGCACTATAATACAGAGGAACAAGTTAAACACCTTTTAAATAAATCACTATATGAAAAGCTTATTAACCTTATGGATCCAAAAGCAATATTACATTGCATAGATTCTAAGACACATATTCCTCCACATTTCCCACCCCACCCCCAACTTGGTAAAGAAAGTGACAGTGTATCTTACAAACTCTGGTACTCCAGAATTAATGGAATATGGTAACAGTTTCACAGTATTTACAGTGTATCAAGCACTATTTCACTTGCTTTATATATTATTTACTAATTTAGTCCAAACAATTCAGTGAAGTAGGTACTATTACTATTCCTATTTTACAAGAGAAAACTCTTGGAACAGATTAAATAAATTGCAGAAACTAACATGAATGAAAAGTGAGGATTCCAACTTCAGCATGAAGTCTAGATCCAGAGATGCAGCTCTTAAATATTATACAGGACAGATACATCAGTATACAATCTGTCCCTTTCTCTGAGACCTGCTAAGTCCTTGTGTTTTTTTTTCTTTTCTGAAGCTGCAACTGCTTTTAACTAGAACACTTTCTGTAAACAAAACCTACTGCTTCTTTGGTTGTATAAGAATAGAGAATAAAATTAAAAGTAGAGCTACTTGGTTGCCAGTGAACAAGCAGCATAAATGGGACAATTAGTCAGCATTCATTCTTCAATTCCCTGCTCAGCTGCTTCTCACCCCTTCTCTTGTAAACCCTTGGGATATAAAGCCTCAAAATACTTTCAGTTCTGATACAAGATGTTTAAGCTGTGAATTGGCACATATGTGATATGGAATAATTCTTCCCTAAAAACAGAGAAGCAAAGGTTCCCACTACATAGACAATTTCAAATTCATGCCTAAAGAAATTATGCACAATAAAACTTTAATGAAGAAATGTTAAACAATTTTCTACAATTACATTTAGTAATAATTTCTTATGTGAATCTAAGTCATTCTTCTTCGGTAAATAAGGAGGACCTCAAATAACACTAAATAAGGTAAAAGTCAAGATCACATTGTTTAAATAATTCCATAATCACACTTTGTTTTGCACTGAAACACCACTGAGGGCTTAATCTCTATATTGTATGCTTAGTCTGTATTTTACACACACTATCACTCATGATAGCCCCTTGAGATATAGGTATTATCATATCCATGTTTATAATGAAAAACTGTTAAAAAGAGAGATCCTACTACGATATATAAACCATATCGTAAAGGACTTTTAATTATAAAAATATGTCTAGCAGGTATATCTGATTTAGTGTCTTTGTGAGATAAAAATGTTAAATCTTTTGTATATAAATAATATGTCAATTATGGGCTTCCCTGATGGCTCAGACAAGAAAGAATCCACCTGGAATGTGGGAGACCTGGGTTTGATCCCTGGGTTGGGAAGATCTTCTGGAGGAAGGCATGGCAAGCCACTCCAGTATTCTTGCCTGGAGAATCCCTATGGACAGAGGAGCCTGATGGGTTACATAGCCCACGGGGTCGTAAAGAGTAGGACACGACTGAGTGACTAAGCACAGCACACCATCAGTTATACCTCAACAAAAAACTACATTACTGTGCAATTTGTATTTATGTAAGATGAATTAAGTCCTTTTGGAAAAAGTTATTTAAAGTCATAATGTGACATAATGTCTTTAAAAAGCTTCACAATGAAATCTGCTTGAAGGTGCCTGCCTGACATGAAATATTTAAGCTGATTTAAGGCAGACTGGACTGTGTTTTTTTCACAACAGTATTTTTTTTTTTTTTACTTAAACCTTTAGGTACTGTACCTGAGTTTTATCAATAAATAGAACACTGGAAAACTTTCTAAAATGTACCACACATATCCTTGACTTCTTAAAATGTAATGAGTACAATTTAAACAATTTTTAATGACTAGTGTCATCACCCTGGGCATTAGTAATTACACTATGTGGCAAGGCAGTTGAAGGTGTAGATACATATGAGCATGCACATGAAGAAATAAAACTTCAGAGCTACGGAAATCTATGAAATCTATGGAACTTTGGAAACTTTGTTAAAGAAGTCCATGATGATTAAATTAACTTTTGTTATCTTTGTCTTAGGCTTCCCAGGTGGCTTGGTGGTAAAAAAAAAAAAAAAAAAAAAAATCTGCCTGCCAATGCAGGAGACGCAAGAGACGCAAGTTCGATCCCTGGATCGGGAAGATCCCCTGGAAAAGGAAATGGTAACTCACTCCAGTATTCCTGCCTGGAAATTCCCCAACAGAGCAGTCTGGTAGGCTACAGTCCATGGGGTTACAAAGAGTCAGACATGACTGAGAATGAACACATATGTCTCTCTATCTTAACAAACCGTAACAGCTGTGTGACTTTTGTTCTCCACCTAAAGTCACTGTATCTAGACTCGTGCTCTTTTCTAAAGACAAAATTTATCCTTTTTAATATCTAGGTAGCTATCTGACTCCTTCTCTATCCTCAAACTAGCAAAACTATTCTATGACTGATGGTTTTTTGTTTTTACTATTTTACATTGCTACTTTTTTTAAAAGGAGCTTTCCTACCCTTGAAGATTATAAAAACATTCTATTTCTTCATTGATTTCTTTCTGTTCTATTGTACCTGCTGTTATTCTAGCAGAATAGTACTTCCATGCCTGCTTCCAAAGTCCACCACTCTCTTTTCTGACTTTTCTCCTTCTTGTCTATCTAGTCCCTTATTATTTCTTGACTTCCATGTATATAAGACCAAAAGTTCAGTGTGACATGAGGCCAGGAAAGGGTAAGAGACTGGACAGACAAGAAAGAAAAAAAGTAGACCATGGCTCCTAAACATTTCTATAACCTAGCACTGAGCACAGTTTCATAGTAAGGACCAAATACTGTGTGGAACTGAACTACACAGTATGAGCAAATCATCAGCAAATGAGATGTACTTGAAACCAGAGCCACTATATTCTCTCATTTACTGGAAATTTTAAAAATTTCCTTTTAATTTTCTTTAAACCTTGTCGTGAAAAATGTGAACAGAAGGAAAAAAAGAGCATGAGAATGTAACTGAAGGTAGAGTCCTTTAAAAAGACATTAAAAAATAGGCTTTCATAGAGAGAGAACTACAATAACTGAGAATAATTATTTATGATAGTTCTAAGGGAATTTAAATGAGAAGAAATGAAAACATGATAAAATTTTTCAGAAAGACAGAAAAAAATGTTGCATGGTGAGAAAAGACACAAGCTAAAGTATAATTTGGAAAATAAAACTATACGAATTACATAAATGACGAAATACTCTTT
>SJYQ01030608.1:7014-18536 GCA_006410935.1 Redunca redunca
TGGGGGCCGTGGGGTGGGGGGGTCGGTGCGCGCTTGAGAAGTCAGGGATCCGATTTGGGGAGAAAACTTGATTGTTTTTAGAAGAGCGTTGAAACAATCACTGGAAGGAAAACCAGAAGGACGGCGTCCTTACTTTCTGGCTTGGGATCATCACTCTTTCTTAGGAGCCCTGAGTTTGGCAAGCTGGCCTGGAGACCCTGAGCAGCTCTCGGAATCTCGGAGCCTCGGCCTCCTCTCTGAACGGAATTAGCCACACTTTCCTCCAGAGGTTGTACTGATCCTAGTTCATCCTAGGGAGTCCAGGAGCCCCAGGAGGACTGTCTTAGATATCTCCGAGCGTAGGCCAAGGGCAGAGATAGTGGACCTCAAAGGCAGAGGGGTGGCGAGGGAGGGGGCATTCAGAGGGACAGAAAGGAAGGCACCCTGTTTGTAAAGAAGGGAGCCGTAACAAGGCCAGTGACGAACAGATTCAAGGATAAGATCTGGTAGACAGAGAGCCTGAGCAACTGTGGACAGAGGTTCTAACACTGCAGGAGGTGGTCACCAAAACCATTGCAAAGAAAGAGAATGCAAGAAGACAAAGAGGTTTGTCTGAGGCAGCTTTACAAATAACTGAGAAAAGAAGAAAAGGAGGGAATGTACCCCTCTATATTCAGCTGGGGATGTCTTTTCTAGCGAAAGGCAAGGGAGAAAGGGAAAGATATACCCAACTGAATGTAGAGTTCAAGAGAATAGCAAGGAGAGATATGAAAGCCTTCTTAAGGAAACAATGCAAAGAAATAGAGGAAAACAATAGAATGGGAAAGACTAGAGCTCTCTTCAAGAAAATTGGAGATATCAAAGGAACATTTCAGGCAAGGATGGGCATGAAGAATGACAGAAACTGTAAGGACCTACCAGAAGCAGAAGAGATTAAAAAGAGGTGGCAAGACTACACAGAAGAACTATACAAAAAAAAGTGTTAATGACCTGGGTAACCACGATGGTGGTCACTCACTTAGAGCCAGACATCCTGGAGTGTGAAGTCAAGTTCGCCTTTGGAAGCATTATGACAGACAAAGCTAGAGGAGGTGATGGAATTCCAATTGAGCTATTTCAGATCCTAAAAGAGCTGCTGTTAAACTGCCGCATTCAGTATGCCAGCAAATTTGGAAAACTCGGCAGTGGCCACAGGACTAGAAAAGGACAGTTTTGATTCCAATCCCCCAAAATGTTCAAACTACCATATAATTGCGCACATTTCACAAGCTAACAAGGTAATGTTCAAAATCCTGCAAGGAAGGCTTTAGCAGTAACTGAACTGAGAATCTCCAGATATACAAGCTGGATTTAGAAAAGGCAGAGGAACCAGAGATCAAGTTGCCAATATCCTTTGGATCAGAGAGAAAGCAAGGGAGTTCCAGAAAAACATCTACTTCTGCTTCATTGACTATGCTAAAGCCTTTGACTGTGTGGATCACAACAGACTGGAAAATTCTTGAAGAGATGGGAATACCAGACTACCCTATCTATCTCCCGAGAAATCGGTATGGAGATCAAGAAGCAACAGTTAGAACATAGAACAACAGACTGGTTCAAAACAGAAAGGAGTACGTCAAGGCTGTGTATTCACTCTGCTTATTTCACTTATATGCAGAGTACATCATGAGAAATACTGGGCTGGATGAAGCATGAGCTGGAATCTAGATTTTGGGGAAAAATAACAGCCTCAAGATATGCAGACGATACTACTCTAATGGCAAACAGTGAAGAGGAACTAAAGAGCCTCTTGAGCAGGATGAAAGAGGACAGTGGAAAAGCTGGCTTAAAATTCAGTATTTAAAAAATGAAGATCATGGCAGCCAGTGCTATCACTTCATGGCAAATAGATGGGAAAAAATTGAAATAGTGACAGACTTTATTTTCTTTGGCTCCAAAATGACTGCAGCCATGAAATTAAAAGACGGTTGCTCCTTGGAACAAAAGCTATGACAAATCTAGACAGTGTATTAAAAAGCAGAGACATCACTTTGCCAAAAAGGTCCATATAGTCAAAGCTATGGTTTTGCCAGTAGTCATGTATGGATGTCAGAGTTGGACCATAAAGAAGGCTGAGCACTGAAGAATTGTTGCTTTTGAACTGTGGTGTTGGAGAAGACTCTTGAGAGTCTCTTGGACAGCAAGGAGATCCGTCAATCATAAAGGAAATCAGTCTTGAATATTCATTGGAAGGACTGATGCTGAAGCTGAAGCTCCAAAACTTTGGCCACCTGATTCTAAGAACTGACTCGTTGGAAAAGACCCTGATGCTGGGAAAGATTGCAGGTGGAAGGAAAAGGGGACGACAGAGGATGAGATGGTTGGATGGCATCACCAACTCAATGGAGATGAATTTGAACAAGCTTTGGGAGTTGGTGATGGACAGGGAAGCCTGGCGTGCCGCAGTCCATGGGGTTGCAAAGAGTCAGACACGCTGCGTGACTAACGTAAGTTAAGGGATATCTATGCAGAGAAACAGCATCGGAGACAAAATAACAACTGTGGCTCAGAGAGGTTATAGTGAGACAGGAAGTGGACAGGGCACAACCTTTGAAAGGATGGCATAGTGGGAGGACACGACCTAAATTGATTAGAATCAATTAGGTCTATGATGGCAGACTCAACTCACACTTGATCTTGAGTCTCAGGATACAGCTCATTATAATATCCCAAGCGGCTTGAATATGACCCTGATCCTGGGAAAGATTGAAGGCGGGAGGAGAAGGGGACGACAGAGGATGAGATGGTTGGATGGCATCACCAACTCAGTGGACATGAGTTTGAGTAAGCTCCAGGAGTTGGTGATGGACAGGAAGGCCTGGCGTGCTGCAGTCCATGGGGTCGCAAAGAGTCGGACACGACTGAGCGACTGAAGTAAGCTGAACTGAGGAGGCTTGACCATAAATGTCAAAAAATGGGCAGTGACCCAATTTCTGAAAATCTCCAGCACTTCCCTAAAACAGCTATAATACTCCTCCCACTCATTCAGTTCAGTCGCTCAGGAGTGTCAGACTGCCTCCCCATGGACTGCAGCATGCCATGTCTCCCTGTCCACCACCAGCTCCCGGAGCTTGCTCAAACTCATGTCCCACTCATTAGCCTGTGTAATCACCCACCCCTATAAAAGCTGACGACTCCGTCCTGCTTCCTCTCGTGCCTCTCCAGATGGCGCACATTCTGTCTATGGAGTGGGTTTCTTCCTCGAATAAACCTTGTTTCACTTTACTATGTCTCGCTCTTGAATTCTTTCCTTCAAGAAGCCAAGGACTGCCACTTGGCTCTCCCAGGGACTGAGATGTGACCTGGTGTGTGACCATCCTCTCTTGCCCCCACTGTCTTCCCTGCAACTATAGGTTTGTCACGGTCACGATGACCTGCGTTTGAGGTTGCAAACGCAGATCTGTGTGGCACCGGCCACAACATCCTTTGTGGGTGCCTTTGCCCGGGTCCCTGGGCTTTCCCTTGAGGGTCACAGGTTCCTGTAGGGCAGGGCTTGTTTCCCCAGAGTCTGCAGGGGCCTGGCACAGGCCAGGGAGCTGGTGGCTACTGACTGAAAGATTGTGCTTCCATTTTTAGCTGCAAACAACTGGTTCGCTGGGACCTGGTCTGGGACCAGCTGACTGGTTTGTCTCACTCAGAGGTCTTCAAAGTTCTCTGGTGTGCCTAGGAACTGGTCCCTGCCTGGTCATTGAGGTGAGCCAGATGCGCAGATCCAGCCCTGGGGCCCTGGCACGCAAGCCAGCATTCCATCAACAGCCAAACCAGCATTCTCTGTTTTCCCTGTTCCCTCTTCCCCCTAGGAGAGGATAAATCCAGCCCAAGGACAGCCTCAGGGCTGGCCTGGGAGAAGCTGGGTGAAAGGGTGAGGGAAGATAAAAGGTCCTGGAGTCTCCTTCTGGCGGGTGACTCCGCAATAGGACTCTGACACCTCTCCCCACTTCCAATGTTCATATTCACCCTTCCAATGAGTGAATGAATATTCATGGGAAGGACCAATGCTGAAGCTGAAACTCCAATGCTTCGGCCACCTGATGCAAAGAACTGACTCACTGGAAAAGACCCTGATGCTGGGAAAGACTGAAGGCAGGAGGAGAAGGGGGCAACAGAGGAGGAGATGGTTGCATGGTATCACTGACTCGACAGACATGAGTTTGAGCAAGCTCCGGGAGTTGGTGATGGACAGGAAAGCCTGGCGTCCTGCAGTTCATGGGGTCACAAAGAGTCGGACACGACTGAGCGACTAAACTGAACTGACCCATCCTCCCTTCAACTGGGTTTATCTACTTCTAGAAACCAGAGGAAATGGCTTGAGATGTATAAATTGCTCATATACATCACTGTTTATCTCTGTAGGGGAACCGCAGGGGTAGGCAGGAGGTTCTGGTATCCTGGCAGTAGGAACACTCCCAGGCACCCACAGTCCTCACCACTGCTCAGGGGGCTATGGCCGAACTGGAAGAGCTGGGACTTTGATGTAGAATAGAAAGCGTTAGAGGGACTTCCTTGGTGGTCCAGGGGTTGACTTTGCCACTCAGTGCAGAGCACACGGCTTTGACCCTTGGTCAGGGGGCTGAGATCCCACATGCTGGAACTTTCTCGGGCCAGTGGCTAAGACTCCCAATGCAGGGGGCCCAGGTTCAATCCCTGACCAAGGAACTAGATCCCACATGCTGCAACGGAGACCCTGTGCAGCCAAATAAATAAATAAAATATTTTCAGAAAGATTCCTTGTGCCTTGTGGCCAGAAAGTCAAAACATAAAACAAGCAATATTGTAAAAAATTCAATAGACTTTAAAAACGGTCCACGTTAAAAAAAATTTTTTTAAAAAAAGAAAAGAAAGCGTCAGAGGGCAGCTCTTCAAGGAAGAGCCAGTGTTTCGTGGACTGTGTGTGTGTGTGTGTACTGTTTCAGATGTGAAGTGTGCCCCAGATGGGGCTGGGCGAGGGAACAGGCCACTGAGGTATCCCAGGTCCCAGGGTTCTGACACCTCTGCTCGGGTGTCCCCCAGGGGGAGGCCAAGCCAGTCATGGGGAAGGAGACGCACGGGAGGGCGAGCTTGTGTCTTTGGACCAGAGGATGCACGCCTGCTCTGCGCGCCAAGTCACCTCATTTGTGGGTGGCTCCGGGTGACTCCGTGGACTGTAGCCCACTAGGCAGGCAGTCCATGGGATTCTCTAGGCAGGAATGCTGGAGGGTGTGGCCATGCTCTTCTCCAGGAGACCTTCCCGAACCAAAGACCGAGCCCGTGTCTCTTACGGCTCTTGCATTGACAGGCAGGCTCTTTCCCACTAGTGCCCTCTGGGAGCCCCAAGGGCTGCTCTAACCCCTGGGCTGCTACTCACAGGCCAGGGAGGGATCTAGCATCTCAGTGTCCACTTAGAACAAGGGGGAACCATGGTGCCCAGCTCAGAGGCTTTTGTACAGATGATGGAGGTCTGCCCGCAAGCTCCGGGCCCACATGAATGCCGCTGGAGGACCAATGAACCTTTGTCCCGGGGCCTCGTCAGGCAGTGATCTCACCCAGCCAGCTTCTCTGAGCCAGGAAGGCTCTAGGACCACTTCACAGCCTGGCCCCCGCAGCTCTTGGGCAAGCCCTCTTCCCCTGTGGAGGCTGGGGTCCTCCTAGGCTGACCAGATCTTCAGCCCTGGCATCCCGCATGTGATCTTCAGGGCCTGGCAGGAGGGGGGAGGTGTCTGGAGGACCCCGTGTAACAGAAGGGAGGCAGACACTGTGCTAGGGTTTCCAGCTGTCACAGCACTCGGTGTGCCTGCACGGCAGGGCGGCGGGAGCGGGGCTGGACCAGGGCAGCGTCCATCCTCACACTCCCAGAGCGACTTTGGAGCTGCCCCTTCCTCCCTGAGCTTTTGTCTCCTTGCAACCTTGTCTACACACGGTGGTGGTGCCCGCTCCCAGGCTGGACAGAATGAAATCAGCAAGCCGAGCAGGCGTCAGTCCGCAGCAGGACCAACAACGGGACTTAACAGGTTGAGAACAGAGGCGGGTGCAGCGACCTGCTGCAGAGGCTCGAGGGCTTGGATGTGGGAAACCTGGGGTGGGGATGCTGCTGTTGTGCTCACGCAGGCCACCTGAACGCACCTGTAGCTGGGGGAACCGGTCCCCGAGAGGCCGACAGCGTCTGCCTGGAACACCTGTGTCCTTCCTCTCAGCCTCAGGGAGTGTCTTGTAAATCAGTGCCAGGCTGCAGTGAGGAGTGTTAAAATCCTGGCGATGACCCTCCACCTGTGGGGGACCAAGACAGTCCCTTTGGGGCCTGATTGCCCAACTAGACTGAGCTGATGCCCACCACAGCACTCCCTCCCCCAGGCCCCCTATCCCGCTCCTCCCCCAGGCTTCCTTGAAAGCAAACAACTTGCCCCCAAGTCCCATTCGCTCTGCCGCGGCTCCACACTGTGCCTTTGAGCAGCTGACAGGCGGGCTTCCTCACCTGTAAGAAGGGGACAAAAGGCCGGCATCACAGAGGCCCCAGAGGGGACGCAGCCCGTGAAAATGCAAACCGAGGCAGAGAACTGTGCCAGGTGGCTACAGAGTGGAAGCCAAACCCGGCCAAAGAAACACAGGCCGAGGAAGGAATCTGGGCGGCGGGTAGGCCCTGAGAAGTGGAAGAAGAGACAGGGACAAAGATGGGACGGAGGTTCTCAAAGAGAAAGATTTCAGAATCAGAGGGTCAAAGGGCCCTTTGGAAAATTAGGGGGACCCGGAAGATGTTTATTGAAATGCTCTTATTGGTTAGAAAAAAATGTGTCACAAATATCCAGTTAATTCTAGATTTATTCTTTGCTGGTTCTGGTAGTCAGGAGAATGGAGACTTTCCAGCTGTCCTTCCCGCACTGAAACTCCTTCACCTGTGCTGTGCTGACCTCCTGGGCCTTCTTCACATAATGCTGCCTATTCCTGGGGGCAGGACTGCAGGAGGTGCCCCTGAGGAGGGACATCACAGACCCTGACCCCTGCAGGACCACTGTGAGCCTGGCAGGGGGCTCTGAACACATTCTAGGCTTTGGGCAAGAGATCCACGTGTCATTTTTTGAGTAATTCTCCCAATAACCCATCAGGCAGGCCATTTCACAGATGGGGAAACTGAGTCTCAGAGTTTTGCCTGAGGTCACCAGCTAGAACGAGGCTGAGCTGGATCTAGGATCCCTGCCTCCCTGGCTTTGGACCCTGTGTTCTTCGATAGCCACTGTCCCAGGCTGTGGCCTCTTGGAGCTCCAGAGTCCGGGCTTCCCTGGGGGCCGCACCCTCCCAGCCTCAGCCCTCTCTGAACTAGAGGGGTGTGGGGCAAAGCTAATCTCTTTGTCTGGGGCTGGGAATGATGGCTGGGGAATGGCCACCAGCCCTGGGCACTGTGGGCTCTCCCAGTACCTGGACCAGCCTATCCCCACCAGAGGACGAGGTTCCTCTCTGGGCACTGGGACCAATGGCTCAGGGAATGTCAGAGCCCAGAGGTCCCTCCTGTAGCATCTGGATGCAGCTTTAATGTCAGGTGGGCCCCGAGGGATCTGACAGCACTGAGTTCAAATCCTGGCTCTGTCACTCCAGTTCTACCCCTACCTGTGTTGGGGGCCAGAGGTGGGAGGAAGGGAGGGATGGTGAGCTCCCTGCCTCCTTTCCTTCCCAAACCACCAAACCAGCTGCCCGAAGCTCCCTGGAGTGTGCCCCACCCACCCGTCTCTGTGCACTTGGTAGGCAGCATTTCCCTTTCCAAGGGCACTGGGTGGTCAGAGTCACTCTGGTGGTATAGATCCAAGTTCACAGATGGATGGGGGCGGAGCCTGGGGGTGGGCAGGGGTGTGTTGGGGGCGAGGCTTGCTTGGGGTCCTGGGACGGTGCTGGGACTGGAAGGGGGTCAGGGTAGGGAGCAGAGAGTGAGAGAAGGGCAGGGTCGAGCCTAGAACAGGCTGGGGCAGGTGTGGTCAGGGCAGAGGCCTTCCTGCTGGGCCAGTTCAGGCGCCTCCATCGTCTCCATTCCTAGCTCCTCCCCCTCCTGCCTCCCTAAGGTCTCAGCGCCAAGAGTCTGCACCCCCGGTTTCCTAAACAGGGATCAAAGTTGATACCGCCGACATGGAAAGCCCTTTACGTTAGGACAAAGAGACTCCGCTTCTGTGGATCTGGGGTAAATAAAGATTTAGGGGCGAGGATGTTCCTTTCCGCGGGACGATGGACGTGAAAAATCGGACTGGCCTCAGGTCCCAAAGCAGGGGGCTCCCCAGAAATTCTGATCTGGGCCACGGGGGACACAAAGGAGAGACGACTGATGGGCCAGTGTCCAGCCCTGGGGGAGTCAGGTTCTGGAAGAGCACACGGCCCAGAATTCCTGCCATTGGTGACACTCTCAGGGGACCCCCACCACCCACACAGACAGAAAGGGCTGGAACCAGACACGGCTCTCCTTCCAGGCAGGAGGACTTGGTTTCCTTGATTCTTAATCTCTTTATAATTCTCTATTTTACTGCGATAAACATTTATTGACCTCTTAATAAAGCAACTTTAGAAATAAAAACTAGGGCTGCAGCAAATGCAGTTCTAAAGAGGGAAGTTCATAGTGATAAATGTCTACATCAGTAAACAAGAGAAATCTCAGATAAACACTCTACATGTCAAGGAATGAGAAAGAGAAGAATAAAAGAAGCCCAAAGTTTGTAGAAGGAAGAAAACAACAAAGATCAGAGTGAAAAATAAATGAAATGAAAATAAAAACCCAACAGAAAAGATCAGCAAAACGAAGAGCTGGTTCTTTAAATTTAACAAAAGTTAAACAAAATGAACGTTAGCTACACTCAAGAAAAAGAGAGGGGGCTCGAATCAATAAAACCAGAAATGAATGAGGAGAATTAGCAACAAACACCACAGAATAAGACCACGACACTGGACTTCCTTAGCTGTAAATCTCAGTCCCACTGTGATCCCAACTGTATTATGCTCTCCAAAAACACTAAAATAAAAGCACTAAATAATATTACTCCACAGAGGAGTGATAGAGGCATAACTTTAGAATGGTTTTTAATCTTTTTAGAATTATTAAAGTAATATACACATTATAAAACTCAGAGATATCAAGTAAAGGAGAAGACTAGACATTGATTACACTCAGTGGTGACCCTGGTGAAGTGGTTTGACGCATATCTCTCAGCTGCCTCTCTCCTTCTATCTCTGCCTCTCACATACAGATTCATTCACCTCTGTTTGTGTCTCCCTGTTGACATCACGTCCATGTGGTCTTATAGCCGGGATCCTGGATGCAGAGGGTTGGGCCACGTGAGTCTCAGGTAAGACCACCCTGGGATCTCCCTGCTGACACCCACTTTAGCAGCTACAGGGCATTTACTCGTCCATGCAGACCACGCCTGGTGGATCCCATCCCCTCTCCGCAGACATGAGTGTTTCCGGTCCCCTGATATTTCAACCAGTGCATTGATGGAGTCTCTTGACAATGCATCTGTGAAAAACTAAGCAAGGATTCCTGTGGGTGAGGTCCTAGGATTCGTTCTGCAGGTACACGCCCTTGGGATCCTCCCCACCTGACACCCCCAAGTGCACAGGCACACATGTGCACGTGGGCACACACATCATCTGAGGATTCCTGTGGGTGAGGTCCTGGGAGTCCCTCTGCAGGTAAAGGGATGCACCTCTGGAGCTCTGGGGTCCCACACATGGCTCTCCCAGAGAGGAGTGTCCTTCTACACTGCCCTCCAGGGGGTCTGCTGGGCCTCACAGTGTCCCCAGGGCTGCTTATCACCAGACTGGAAACCCAGTATGAGGGTGGCACTGCTGCCTCCACGTTTGCGTCCTTGTGTCCTTGGGGAGGCTGGGCATCCCTGACGTATACCGGCCGTGTGTGCTGCTTCTTGCTGGAGTTACCTATGTTTGTTCTTTGTCTCCTTTAAAAACACAGACTTTGCAGAGTTTTCAGGACCACAGAGGTGTTAAGCATTTCCCTGGGATATGAGGGGGCTTCCCTGGTGGCTCAGATGGTAAAGAATCCGCCCGAAGTGCGGGAGACCTGGGTTGGATCCCTGGGTCGGGAAGATCCCCCTGGAGGAGGGCATGGCAACTCACTCCACTCTTCTTGCCTGGAGAATCCCGTGGACAGAGGAGCCTGGTAGGCTACAGTCCACGAGGCCACAAAGAGCTGGACATGCCTGAGCGACTAAGCAGATAGCACAGATGTGAGGAATGCCGGTCCAGTTTGTGATTTATCTTTCCACTTTCTGCATTTTTTTGGTTTGTTTTTGCCACAGGAACGGTCAGCCATTTTCCTTATGACTTCTAACTCTGGTACAGGGGTCTCTACCCTGAAATTATGCACAAATTTACTAACAGTGCTTTAATCCATCTGGGATTTCCCTTGCAAATCAAATGCTTTTTTTTCCCCCAAATAACGACATAAAACAAAAATTAGTCTTTCTTCAAAGATGCAGGAAGACACAAAAAGACATTTACTACATGATTCCATTGATAGGAAGTATCTAGAATAGGTAAAGAAACAGATTAGGTGTGGCCAGGGGCTGGAGGAAGGAGGAAAGGGGAGTGAGTGCTTTGGGCACAGGGTTCCCTTTCAGGGGGTGAAATGTTCTCCCCTGAGAGAGCAGTGGCGGCCATACAGTATTGTGAAGGTACTTAATGCTAATGAATTGTACAATTCAAAATGATGACGCCTGAAATACCATTATATCTGTATTCTAAATCATCAATATAAGAGTGTAGATAGAGCAGGAAAAAAAGAAGCCCCAAGACAAAAAGATGTGAAGAGCTGACTCACTGGAAAAGGCCCTGATGCTGGGGAAGACTGAAGGCGGGAGGAGAAGGGGACGACAGAGGATGCGCTGGTTGGGTGGCATCACCGACTCAGTGAACATGAGTTTGGGTGAACTCCGGGAGTTGGTGATGGACAGGGAGGCCTGGCGTGCTGCAGTCCACGGGGTCGCAAAGAGTCGGACACGACTGAGCCACTGAACTGAACTGAAGACAAAAAGCCCCATCACGGGGCAGAGGGGGAAGAAAAGTCCTGTTTGGGAAGCAGGTGGAAGGTGTGGGCCGGAAGCTGGCCCCGGGGGCGGGTCCAGGGGAGGACCTGAGCGGCCTCCTCCTCTCGCTCGGAGGTGCTGATGGAACCCGCGCTGGTGTCGGCGCCGCTCCGGAGCCGCCGGTAGGGGGAGCGCTCCAGCTGAAGGCGACGCAGGCCCCGGGGCCGCCTTGACCTCTCTGCCCCTGCACCTGGCTCCTCCGACAGACGGGGCTGCAGCCGCCTCTGATTCCGGAAGTGACGCTGGAGCTGCAGAGGAGGAGAGACCACCCACACGCCTGCCTTTCCAAAGACAGGACCACATCCCAGAGGTTTCCGGAGAAGCCTCGGTCCCCAAACCCGCAACACGACGTCGTCCCGGACGGCGGTCCCCACACAGGTTGTGTGAGGCCAGTCTCTGCTCCCTGTCCAACAGCTGCCGTGGGGGCGCCCCCCTGAGTCCAGCGCCCACCCCGGC
>SJYQ01030608.1:18561-37328 GCA_006410935.1 Redunca redunca
GGAGGGGGTGCTGCAGGCAGGGGTCTCTGAGGGGGGCCTGAAGGGGTCCCAGGGGGAGGAAGGCGGTAGGGAGGCTGGGGTGGGGGGGTGCTCACAGGGGAGGGAGGGTGGACCAGACCACACAGGGCTCTGAGTGTGGGGCCGGGGGTCGGAGGTCACCGCAGGTTGTGTGTGGAGACAGGACATGAGGGGGCTGTCCCGTCAGATCCGCAGCATCCTGGCTTTGGAGGGAGCATGGAGGGGACCCGTGCATGCTGCCCCGCCCCCAAGCGTGGGTCTCCACTGACCTACCAGGAGGAGGGGGCTGCCTCGGTTTCCCCCTGCGCACAGTGGGGGCCGTGGTGGTCGTCTGCCTCGTCTCAGGGTGGGGCCCGCTGCCCGGAGGGTCCACAGGTGGCCTCTTGTCAAGGCGGCCATTCAGCAGAGGTCTGTACCCAGGGTCGTGTGAGTGAGGGGACCGAGGCGTCGCCCTCCCGGTCAGCACGAAGCTCTCGTCCACGTTGTGTTCTCATGTCCAGGCTGACACCGATGATGCAGCGTCGTCCACCTGCCGGATGGAGAGTGACATCGAGGGGCTGGGCTGCGGTCCCCGAGACCCAGCGTTGGTGTGCCCGGGGCTCCACGGACGTGCGGGCAGCTGAAGGCCAGGTGCGGCTGGAGGCCCCGCGGGGGCCCGAGGTCCCGGAGGATGAAGACGGTGTCGACTCCCAGAACCCATGGCTGGCGAGAGCAGCGGAGGCCCTGGCCTCTGCGGGCGCCCCATGCCAGCGTCCAGCACGGGGGCCTCTCGGCCACTCCTGTGGTGTGGAGGGGGAGACTGGTCACCGGAAGGAAGAGCTGGGAAGAGCTGTTCGGGGAGGGGGGTGGCGTAATCACCTTGTTTTCCTGGACGTCAGGGGCCTCGGGGTCACAGCCCACGTGGTCCTGACACACTGCAGAGTGGAGGAGCTGGGCGCGTGCTCACACAGCGCAGGGCAGCGTCCCCACGGCTGAGGTCGGCGCCCCGCCTGAGCTGCTCACGGCCGGGGGTGGGAGCTGGCCCTGGCCCTGGAGTCTGTGGGGGGGACCTGGTGACTGATGGAGGGGCCAGCTCCGCAGGGGTCAGACCCGCTGGGTGAGTGGTGCTCTGGGGTGTCCATGGGCACACCCAGGGACCGTGTGACCTGCAGCCGGGAAGGTGCGGGGGAGGTGCGCAGAGGATAGGGCCTGGGTGGTGGGCAGGGCGCCATGCTGGTGGGCAGCGCTCCTCGGAAAGTCAGCCGGAGCTCCAGCACTGGGCCGGCTCTGCCTCTGGCAGCTGTGCCCAAAGTGCTGCCCGAGCCAGTGGAGATGGGCGTGGCTTAGCTCTGGAGGGGAAGCCAGAGCGGGCTCTGACCCTGGAGCTGGTCCAAAGGTGAGAAGGTGCTCCCGGCTGTGAGTGGGCCACCGGAGGTCAGGTCAGCCTGTTGAGCAGCAGGTGTCATCGTGGCAGCGGAAGTTCAAGGTGAAGTGCGCTCGGGTGGTCTGGACTGGCTTTTTGGGAACAAGGTGCCCAGCTGGTCTTGGTCTCCAGTCTGTAAGTGCTTGGCTTCCCAGCTGGGTGTAGACCCCGGCAGGGCACCCTGTGACTGGCCAGTGCCAGGGGATGAGAAGGTGCTGTTGGCAACCTTGAGTCCCTTCGGCTTCCTGTGGGGGAGGGTTGAGCTGGCTGCATGCCTGACCTCCCCCCTCTGGTGAAGGTCAGCATCTCCAGGACAAGTCATGGTGGGTGGTGGAGCCAGTGGCCCTGAGCACACTGGTGTTGTCAGAGGTCTTCACCTCTGGTGGGGCGGGGCACAGGAGGGTCAGCCGAGCTCTGGAGGGGCCGCCGGCTGGGGCGAGGGGCCTGCTCGGAGACCGCAAGCAGGTTCAGCTGTGCCACATGCAGGGTCTTAGTTCCCTGCCAGGGGATTGAACCCGGGCCCTTAGCAGTAAAAGCCTGAGTCCTAACCCCTGGACCACCAGGGAGGTCCCTCGGGACTTTTTTCATAAGAGGACGTGAGCCGCTTTGATGTGTGGTGACAATTATTAGTTCCAGCTGATTATTTCCTCTTTTCAAATGTATGTGCTCTCGCCTCATGTATTGTTAAGATGTTTCTTCTCCCCTGATTTAACACAGACTCTATAAAATACCGTAGCACATATCTCATTGTGGAAACTGGGTCTTTTCATTCTTTGCTCCCATCTCTGCCCCGGTGGCCTTCAGAATTGCTGCCACAGAGGACGTTGTGGTCCCTGTGTGCACAGCAGTGTTTTGTACAGTTGTGGGGTCTCTTTGCCTCATTGCCCTGCATGCTGCCCTTCTGGCCTGGGGGCTGAAGCCTGGGGCATTCTCCATGGCGTGGTTTTTTGGAGCAGTTGGGTTTACATCCTGGAATGTGAAGTCAAGTGGGCCTTAGGAAGCATCACTACGAACAAACCTAGTGGAGGTGATGGGATTCCAGTTGAGCTATTTCAAATCCTAAAAATGACGCTGTGAAAGTGCTGCACTCAATATGCCAGCAAATTCGGAAAACTCAGCAGCGGCCACAGGACTGGAAAAGGTCAATTTTCATTCCAATCCCAAAGAGGCAGTGCCAAAGAATGCTCAAACTACTGCACAATTGCACTCATCTCACACACTAGTAAAGTAATGCTCAAAATTCACTAAGCCAGGCTTCAACAGAACATGAACTATGAACTCCCTGATGTTCAAGCTGGTTTTAGAAAAGGCAGAGGAGCCAGAGATCAAATTGCCACCATTCGATGGATCATCGAAAAAGCGAGAGAGTTCCAGAAGAACATCTATTTCTGCTTTACTGACTATGCCAAAACCTTTGACTGTGTGGATCACAAGAAACTGTGGAAAATTCTGAAAGAGATGGTAATACCAGACCACCTGACCTGCCTCTTGAGAAACCTGTATGCAGGTCAGGAAGCAATAGTTAGAACTGATCATGGAACAACAGACTGGCTCCAAATCAGGAAAGGAGTACGTCAAGGCTGTATATTGATACCCTGCTTATTTAACTTCTATGCAGAATACATCATGAGAAACGCTGGGCTGGATGAAGCACAAGCTGGAATCAAGATTGCTGGGAGAATTATCAGTACCTCAGATATGCAGATGACACCTCCCTTATGGCAGAAAGTGAAGAACTAAAGAGCCTCTTGATGAGAGTGAAAGAGGAGAGTGAAAAAGTTAGCTTAAAGCTCAACATTCAGAAAACTAAGATCATGGCATCTGGTCCCATCACTTCATGGGAAATAGATGGGGAAACAGTGGAAACTGGCTGACTTTATTTTGGGGGGCTCCAAAATCACTGCAGATGATGACTGCAGCCATGAAATTGCTTGGAAGGAAAGTTATGACCAACTTAGACAGCATATTAAAAAGCAGAGACATTACTTTGCCAACAAAGGTCCATCTCATCAAGGCTATGGTTTTTACAGTGGTCCTGTATGGATGTGAGAGTTGGACTGTGAAGAAAGCTGAGTGCCGAAGAATTGATGCTTTTGAACTGTGGTGTTGAAGAAGATGAATCTTGAGAGTCCCTTGGACTGCAAGGAGATCCAAGCAGTCCACCTTAAAGGAGATCAGTCCTGAGTGTTCACTGGAAGGACTGATGTTGAAGCTGAAACTCCAATACTTTGGCCACCTGATGTGAGGAGCTGACTCATTTGAAAAGATCCTGATGCTGGGAAAGATTGAAGGTGGGAGGAGAAGATGACAGAGGATGAGATGGTTGGATGGCATCACCGACTCAACAGAGATGAATTTGAGTAAACTCTGGGAGTTGGTGATGGACAGGGAGGTCTGGCATCCTGTGGTCCATGGGGTTATGAAGAGTCGGACACAACTGAGTGACTTACTGAACTGAGCTGGGTTTGTTCAGCGGGACCCCAGCCTTCTCTGCCCTCAGAGCTCATGAAGCAGCTGGTGAGGAGGAGAGGCTAGCAGATTCCATGCTGGAATGGGAGTTCTGTGGGAATAATGGGATCACGATGGAATAACATTTGCCAGTCCCAAGTAAGTGAGACAGACAGCAGATAGATGCCTCCAGAGCCAGGAACATGGGAGCGTCTTGAGTGTGTGAGCAGACCCTGGGACCAGAGGGGCAGCCTGGGGGCAGAGACAAAGGTCTTCACCATCATTTTGTTTTATTATTCACTTAGTTTATATATGTTATATATTTTATTTTACTTTTTGGCCTCACCATGCCGCTTGTGGGACTTGGTTCCCTGGCCGAGGATCAAACCCGTGCCCACTACAGTGAAAACACAAGAGTCCTAAGCACTGGCCTGCCGTGGAATTCCATTTCTGTTTATTTTATAAAGCCTGACTCTCTTGTCTCAGCTTTATGTTTGGAAAGCTCTGGGCCCAGGGAATACCACGGTCTACAGTGTGAATACCAGATTCCCCTGGTCATTCAGATCATCTCCAAAGAAGCAGCCTGACCCTCTCCAGAACACACACCAGCCTCACCCCCCAGGAAAGAGCTCCGATTGCCCTTCTTTGGGATTGGAATGAAAACAAACCTCTTCCAGTCCTGTGGCCACTGCTGAGTTTTCCAAATTGGCTGGCATAATGAGTGCAGCACCCTCACAGCACCATCATCTGGAATTTGAAGTAGCTCAGCTGGAATTCCATCTCCTCCACTAGCTTTGTTTGTAGCAATGCTTCCTAAGGCCCACTGGACTTCACACCCCAGGATGTCTGGCTCTAGGTAAGTGACCACACCGTCGTGGTTATCCAGGTCATTAAGAGTTTTTTTTTGTATAGTTCTGTGTATTCTTGCCCCCTCTTTTTAATCTCTTCTGCTTCTGTTAGGTCCATACAGTTTGTCTTTCATCGTGCCCATCTTTGCATGAAATATTCCTTTGGTATCTTTAATTTTCTTGAAGAGATCTCTAGTCTTTCTCATTCTATTCCTCTATTTGCATTGTTAACTTAAGAAGGCTTATCTCTCCTTGCTATTCTCTTGAACTCTGCATTCAGTTGGGTATCTGTCCCTTTCTCCTTTGCCTTTCGCTTCTTAGCTATTTGTAAGGCCTCCTCGGACAACCATTTTGCCGTTTTGGGTAACTTTTTCTTAGCCAATGGGAAAGCAAGCAGCTCAGCCAATGGGAAGCCCTCACCAGCCCTGAACTCGCACTTTCCTCCAATGGATTTTCCTCCAAAGCTCGGTTTCCCAACTGACTACTATTCTCTGCAGAGTATTCTGTTTTGCAGACTTGGCTATAGTTGTTGCTGTGGTATGCTTGTCCTGATAGCAATCCTCTTGCCTTTCCTGATGAAACCCACTTTGTTAGTAAAATCACTGTCTGCTTTTCAATAAATTTGGATTCCTTACTCCACTGGCCCTAGTCACGCCAGCCAGATTCTTTCAAATCCAAGTTTCCCCTCCCTTGTGTATCTGGTAACAGGGAGCACAGGTGGCCGCCAGAAGCCCTGAGCGCCTCCTGAGTCAGCTGCGCCTCTTTCTCACTATCTGCTCATCCATCAGCCCCTCACCCTCTCCTCCTCCTCAAGCACCTCCCATTTCTCCCACACCTGATGACTTGGCCGAGCAGTCAATTTCAGGGTGCTTTCCTCTCTCTCCCAGAGGTTCTGCCCACCCAGTAAGTGGCCCAATTCTACTGCGGGGCACTGTTACCCCTGCTGGCCTCTCAGGGAACCAGACAGACAGCTGGACAGGTGTCAGGGGACAGCAGCCCGTAGCTAGCCCCCTCATCCTCTGGAGCTGCCGTGCCTCCGTGCCCTTCCCACCAGCAAAGCCTCTGCCCCCTGTCCTGCCCAAGGGGCCCTGATCTGAGCCAACTGCACAAAACCTTCTCTAGAACTCAGTGGGCCAGACATTTTCTTAAGAGCTTTCCCTGCATTAGCTCATTAATCTTCACCTGATTCTTACGTTTAAAAGGTAACCAAGGCCCAGAGAGAGGAAGTGACCTACACAAGTTAAGTGGTAGAGACATGATTTAGACCCAAAGAACTGGTCCAGAGGCTGCCCTCTCATCCAGTCTACCGTGATCCAGCACTTGCTGGGGCCCCAGACCCGTTCCTGTCCAGATCGTGGCTCTTAAGAGTTGCTTTAAGCCCTTTCTGCTCTCCTCAAGCCCTCAGTTCTTTGCCCCAAGGCTCTGGGCTGGACCATGGAGAAACTTCGGTTTTGGTTCATTGAGAACTAAGAAGGGTCTGAGACTGGACCTCTTGCACACTAACAACTGAGCCTGTCACCATTCCCAGATGCTGGAAGGAGTCATGGGGTTCCAGGGTCAGAGACAAAGGACTTTACAACTCTCCCCAAGGCAGCGAGCACACGCTCCATGTTCCCAGGGGTCCCTGTGATGGGATGCTAAAAGGTCCCCAGGGAGCCTATTTCTCCTCCAGCCTGGATTATGGAATTCCAGGAGCCTTACTTAGGCCTCTTGTCAGACCCTTCTCCTGAGAACTAAACCTGCCTGGGAGGCATGTGTGCCTGGGCATGAAGATCTCATCTGTCAGCCTGTGTTCATGCCACCAGCATTTAGGAGGCACCTGCATGGGGTAGGGGGCTTCCCAGGTGGCGCCGCGGTAAAGAATCTGCCTGCCAACGCCGGAGATGCAGGAGACCGCGGGTTCGATTCTTGGGTCAGAAGATCTGCTGGAGCAGGACCTGTCAACCCGCTCAAGTATTCTGGCCTGCAGAATTCCATGGACCTAGGAGCCTGGCGGACTACAGTCCATGGGATCACAAAAAGTCAAATACGACTGAGCATGCGTGCAGGCAGAAGCCTTCATGGAATAGGCGCTCAGTAACTGTGGGAGATCATGGCATCCGGTCCCATCACTTCATGGGAAATAGATGGGGAAACAGTAGAAACAGTGTCAGACTTTAGTTTTTGGTGGGGGGGGGGGCTCCAAAATCACTGCAGATGGTGACTGCAGCCATGAAATTAAAAGACGATTACTCCTTGGAAGAAAAGTTATGACCCACCTAGATAGCATATTCAAAAGCAGAGACATTACTTTGCTGACTAAGGTCCGTCTAGTCAAGGTTATGGTTTTTCCTGTGGTCATGTATGGATGTGAGAGTTGGACTGTGAAGAAGGCTGAGCGCTGCAGAATTGATGCTTTTGAACTGTGGTGTTGGAGAAGATTCTTGAGAGTCCCTTGGACTGCAAGGAGAGCCAACCAGTCCATTCTGAAGGAGATCAACCCTGGGATTTCTTTGGAAGGAATAATGCTAAAGCTGAAACTCCAGTACTTTGGCCACCTCATGGGAAGAGTTGACTCATTGGAAAAGACTCTGATGCTGGGAGAGATTAGGGGCAGGAGGAGAAGGGGATGACTGAGGATGAGATGGCTGGATGGCATCACGGACTCGATGAACGTGGGTCTGAGTGAACTCTGGGAGATGGTGATGGACAGGGAGGCCTGGCGTGCTGCGATTCATGGCGTCGCAAAGAGTCGGACCCGACTGAGCGACNGTGACCAGGTCCAGCCGTGACTGGGGCGGTCAGAATCGTGGCTCCTCGCGTTCACTGAGCCCACGCTGAGACCTTGTCCTGGGTTGGGCCCCCCAGACAGGGGACCTCCTGAGTCCAAGCACTTTGGGTGTCTTCCTCTCCCTGCTTTAATCCCCAGCACCCTCTCCCAAGGTCAGAGTCACTGATCCCGTGTTCAGTGGAGGAAACTGAGGCTCAGAGAGTCACCACATGAGCTGGCCTGTCACGGGCCATGACGTGGCCCCGCTGTGGGTTTGAGTCCAGGCCAGCCTGGCCCCAAAGGCTGTCCTTGCACAGGAACCTGAGGCTCCGAGTCTGGCCTTGGAGGTGAGTCCATTGTGGATGAGGGTGACGGGGTGGGGAGGAACTTGGGAGGGCCCCTGGGGGAGGAAGGCAGTAGGGAGCCTGGGGCGGGGATGAGAGGTGCTCACCGGGGAGGGTGTCTGGACCCAACCACACAGGACTCTTGAGTGTAGGGCCAGAGGTCAGAGGTCACTGCAGGGTGAGGGGGACAAGGTACAGGCTGTCTGGTCAGAATCCCCACTTCCTAGCTCCTAGATTCAAAGGTGTTTTGTTGGACCTGTGTTCCAACCCGTACAGCATGGATCCCAGAAAACCCCCCAGAGATGCGGAGGCGGCCTCTGTCTCCTCCTGTGCTCAGTGGAGGCTGTGCAGTCATCCTCCTCCTCTCAGGGAGGGGCCTGCTGCCCTGAGGGCCCAGAGGGGGCTTCTCGTCAAAGCCCTTCGGGTGCCGTCTGGACCAGAGAGGTCCGAGTGAGGGGCCGGGGGGATCAGCAGGGCACTCTGGCCCTTGTCGCTCTTCTGATGTCCAGGCTGACATGGATGCAGGGCGTCCCTCACCTGCTGGTTGGAGAGCAGCGAGAAGCTGACGTTACAGACCCTGAGACCAGCCCTCTGTGCCCGAGGCTGCCAAGGGCGTGTGGAGCTGAAGACGAGGGCTGCTGGAGGCCGAGGGCCGCGGGGATGCTGAGGACGGAACGTCTACTCCTGGCCCCCAAGGAGTGGAGGGTCAGCAGAGCCCAGACCCTGCAGGGCACCCCGTGCCAGCGTCCACCTCCGGGGGTTTCTAGGAGCTGGGGCGTCTTGGTCCCCTCTGGGTATGGAGGGAGTGAGGTACACTGGAACTGGGAGGGGCTGTCCTGGAGAAGGGATGGGGCAGTCATCTCCTCCCCCTGGCCACGACGGGGGCCAAGCTCATGTTGGAAAAGCTCACGTTGATCCTTTCCGCTTGGGCCTGGAGTGCACACCAACCACGTGGGCACCTTCCCAGCTGCTGATTTCAGGCCGTCTCCTTAGCTGATCCCAGATCCTGGAATGGGAGCTTCTGCTGGTCCTGGGCTCCGTGTTGGGGAACTGGTGGCTGGATGGAAGGACCGGTTTTGCCGTTGTCAGATCTGACGGATGGATGCTCTTGAGTGCCCAAGGGCATAGGCACGAGGGACCCAAGCCTGGAAGATGGGAGGGAAGCACCCAGAGGCAGAGTCTGGTGGTGGTGGGTAGGGCCCTGTGACGGTGGGCAGTGCCCCTTTGCAAACTTCAGCAAGTCCTCTTGTTTCCAGATCACAGACAACACCTGAGGCTGTGGTCTGTGAGAGGCCAGGTCAGCCTGTCCATGGCAGCCACCAAAGCCTGGAGGCTGGCAAGGTTCAGGGTGAAACTGTAGTCGGGTGGAGACCTGGACTGCCAGTTGGGGTGAAAAGTGCCTGGTAGCCTAGTCCAATCTATGATTGGACTCCAGTCTATGTTGTCCACCCAACAACGCATATCTGGAGAGAGGCCCTGGCTGTTGTCAGGGGCTGGTGAGACGATGCCCTTGATTAGATAGGCAAAGAAGAGCAAAATAAACCCAAGGTTAGCAGAACAAAGCAAATAATAAAATTTAGAGCAGTGATAAACAGAGTAGAGGAGCACTCGAGAAAATCGGTGACACCAATAGTTCTTTCTTTTAAAGATTAAAAAAATGGACAACATGGGACAATTGTATGTCAACACGTTGCTTAACCTAAATGAAATGGATGAATTCCTAGAAACACACAAGCTAGCAAAACCGACTCAAGAAGAAATGGAAAGTCTTTGTAGAGCTCTTATAAGTAAACAAACTGAAGCAGTAATAAGAACCCAGCAGGGAAAAACCCAGAACCTGATGCCTTCATTGGTGTTTTGTCTCAGATACTTAAAGATAGAAAACAGATCCTAAATTCTTCAAAAAGTACAAAACACTTTTAAACTCATTTTGTGATGACATTAACATAACTCCAAAGATTCTGTAAAGAGAGTAGGACTATAAAGAAAGCTGAGTACTGAAAAACTGATGCTTTTGAACTGTGGTGTTGGAGAAGATTCTTGAGAGTCCCTTGGACTGCAAGGAGATCCAACCAGTCCATCCTAAAGGAAATCAGTCCTGAATGTTCATTGGAAAGACTGATGCTGAAGCTGAATCTCCAATACTTTGGCCATCTGATATGAAGAACTGACTCACTAGAAAAGACCCTGATGCTGGGAAAGATTGAAGGCGGGAGGAGAAGGGGCAACAGAGGATGGGATGTTGGATGGCAACATGGACTTGGCAGACATGAGTTTGAGCAAGCTCTAGGAGTTGGTGATAGACAGGGAAGCCTGGTGTGCTGCAGTTCATGGGGTCACAGAATCGGACACGACTGAGCGACTGAACTGAACTGAAAGATGCCATAAGAAAAGACATTTGTAGGCCAAAAGTCCATTAGAAAGATGTAAAAATCTTCAGCAAAAGGCTAGCAGACAGAACCCAGCAGCATATCGAAAGGACTATATAGTCATCTCCAGTGCTGTCTTATCTCAGGAATGAGTGGGGCTGTTCAGCACAGGTAATCGGTGTCATACACCACCTCAATAAAAACATGTGGTCATCTCAAATGATGTAGAAAAAGCATTTAAAACTTTGAAGAAACACAAGCCTTTTTTTTAAAATAGCTGCTCTCAATAAAGTAGAAATAGAAGGGTATTTCCTCCACATGATTTAGGATATTTGAGAAAAACATGTACATCACACTCAGAAGAAAGGCTGAAAGTTCTCTCCCTAAGGATGGGAGTAAGTCGGTGATGCCCACTTTTGCTTTTCATTTCAAAATGGTAATGGAAATCTGATGAGCAATTAGCAAGACATCTATCAATAGATATATATATAGATAGATAGATAGATGTCTTGCTTAGACAGTATAAAATCCGTTTGCAATGTGGGAGTCCTGGGTTCAATCCCTGAGTCAGGAAGATCCCCTGGATAAGGAATGGCAACCCATGCCAGTATTATTGCCTGGAGAATGGTGTGGGCAGAAGACCCTGGCAGGCCACAGTCCATGGGGTCGCAAAGAATCTGATGTGACGGGGCAACTAACACTTTCACTTTCACATCAATAGAACTGAGAAATCGAGGCAATTGATTTTGAACTTGTGTATCAAGATCATTCATAAGAGAAAAACAGTCTTTTCAGCAAATGGTCTGGGGAAACTGAATGCCCACATGCCACAGAACGAGGATGGAGCCTTACCTCACATCAAAGAAAAACTAATTATGGAACAAAGACCTAAATTTAAGACCTAAAATGGAAGCATCTTAGAAGAAAACATAGAGTTAAATCTCATACCCTTAATGTGACATTTAATAGAATGGCAATTATACAAGAGACGAAAAAACAGAAAACTTGGACTTTATCAAAACAAAAACCTTTTGTGAATGAAAGGGCAATCTCAAACGAGTATAAAGAAGACCCAAATAATGGTATAAAATATTGGCAAGTAATAAATCTTCTAAAGGTCTTGTATCCAGAATACATAAAGGACTTTTACACAAGAGCATAAACACAGCATTATTGCAAATAATAGACATTTCTCCAAAGAAGAAACACACATGGCCCGTGAAGCACATGGACGGATGGTCAGCATCACCAGGTGTTAGAGAAACGCAGGCCAGTGCCGCAGGGACACACTGCTTCCCACTCACTGGACAGCTGTCATGCAGTGAACAGAAAGCAACAGACGGCGAGGATGTTGGTGGATTGGAATTCTTGTACGTTGCTGGGTGGGGGGTGCCGTGGAAGAGGGGGAGTGGGCAACAGGAAGTGAGTGCTACGTGGCTACAGGGTTTCTTTTGGGGGTGATGAAAACAGGGAGCTCGATAATGGTGGCGGCTCACAGCATGGTGAATGTAGTTAGTGCCACCAAATCATACAGTTAAATATGTCTGAAAAGGTGAACTTTTACTTGAAAGTTAACTCACAAAGCACCATGAAGAAACCATAAAGTATGTGCAAAGAAAAAGACAAAAAGCAGAAAAAGGATACCCTCACAGGTGAGGACAGGAAGACTCTGGTTCTGGAGGTGACACCGGCTGGGTTTCACGAGCAGCTACTGGAGGTGGGTTCGGGGCTTTGTGGGTTGGTGGCTGGAACAGGCTGAGCTCTGGGGCTGGTGCTGGTGTTGACTCTTGCTGCGTCGACTGTGCCAGCCGCAGCTCTGCGCAGGGCTCCGGAGTGGGCTCTGTGGCAGGAGGTGGGCGAGAGCTAGATCTGGGGCTGATTCTAGTCCTGAGACTTGCGCTGGCTCTGTCTCTGGAATTGATGTTGGAGCAGATTCTGGCTCTGGAGCTGGGGATGAAGCTGACTCCCGCATTGGTGACAGAACCACCCTGTCTCCCGGATGATGGTGACAGGAGCCCAGAGCTTCTCCCAGCTTTGGTGTCAGAGCTCGAACTCTTGTTGCAGCTGCTGTTGGCTCTGGTGTTGCGGTCCGGAGTCAACAATAAGAAAGTGAAAGAGAGAGAAAGAAAGACAGATACGGGGACCCAAGCTCTGATGGAGCAAGGGTATTTTATTAGCAGAAATGCAGGCTTATATATCTTTAGTGGGATGATTACTCAGCTATGACACAGGATGAAACTTTGGCCATAGCCACAATATGGATAGTCTAATACATACAAGGTTGCTGATGCTGAAAAGAGTCACTGCATGTCTCATCCTGTGACCTCAGTCTTGAGAACTGCGGGTAGCTCTATTCGTTCTCGGAATAGGAGCTGATAAGGAACAGAGAATCCTTGAGAAATAGAAAACAGCATGCAGGCATCCTGTGAAATGTTCCCGGGCACTCTGGGCACTGTGCGCGCTTTAGTGTGGAAGTAGGACTAGAGCTGGTTCTGGACCGGACTCTGATTTGAGCTGGTTCTGATTCTAGGCCTGGTGCTGGAACTATCACTGGAGTTTGCACAGGAGCTGGTGATACTGCCTCTCTCTTTGTAGTTTGTGTTCAGACTGGCATGTGAGACTTTTCTACCCCTAGTTTTGGTGCTAGAGCTGATGGTGGAGCTCTTGCCAGCCTTGGCGGGGGTGCTAGAACTGCCGGTAGCTCTGGAGCTGGGCCCGGCCTGTGCTCGAACCCTGGAGCTCATGCTGGAGCCAGGCCGTCCTCTGAACCTGGCGTTGCCTCTGACTCTGTAATTCGTTGTTGGAGCCATTGCTGGCTCTTGATGAGCCTGCCTAGGGCTTTCCTGGCCCAGAGGTTAAAGCGTCTGCCTGCAGTGCAGGAGACCTGGGTTCAATCCCTGGGTCAGGAAGATGCCCTGGAGAAGGAAATGGCAACCCACTCCAGTATTCTGGCCTGCAGAATCCCATGGACGGAGGAGCCTGGTAGGTCCACGGGGTCGCAAAGAGTCGGACACGACTGAGAGACTTAATTTTCACTTTCCAGTGAGAGGAAGGGTAGCATCCTTTCTTTCAGGGATGGGCATGCTGCCAGGAAGGCAGCCATTCAAAAGAGGTTGGTACCCAGAGAGGTCTGAATGAGGGGATCAAGAGGACACTCAGCCTGACGAGCTCACAAGGATGCTCTCGCGCATGTTGCCATTGTCCATGTCCATGGTGGATGATGCGGTGCTGCCCACGTGCTGGAGGCAGTGAGAAGGTGTGGGTGCAGACCCCTGAGACAGAGAGTTGGTGGGTGTGGGGCTGAAGCTCAGAAGGGGGAGCTGATGCTGGCAGCCGAGCTGATGCCAGATCTTCTCTGTAATCATGGAGACAGCATGGTCAGCAGAGTCTCTGAACCCTGCAGGGCAACGGAGGCTGACCACCCACTCATGGGCTTCTAGAAACTCTGTTTAGGAGCCAGGACTTCCTGGCCCCTTTTGTGGGTGTGGAGTGGGGAGCTCCGGTCCAGGAATGAAGGAGCTGGGAAGGGATGTCAGGGAGAAGTGGTGGGCAGTAGCCTTCTTGTAGCCTTCTTTGGTTGGACATCATAGGGCTCTGTGCCAAAGCTTGTGCCAAAGCTTGTATCATTTCCTATACTCCGAAGCCAGAGGAGCTGGCCGAGTGCATGGTGAGCACGTGGGCAGAGTCCCCGCTGCAGACCTCTGCCCTCGTCTGAGCTGGTCACAGCACTAAGGTAGGAGCTGCCGCTGGTCCTGAACTCTGTGCCGGGGACCTGGTGACTGTGTGGCAGAGCCGGCTTTGCAGTGGTTAAATCCACAGGGTGAGTGATGCTCAGTGGGACCCATGGGCACAAATGACAGTGACCTGCACTAGGAACTCGTGAGGAAACTCCAGACGGCAGTGCCTGGACGGCGCGCTGCACGGGCTGCAGTGCCTGCAGGGGCTGAGACCCGTGGGCAGTGCTCCTCTGCAGAGTCAGGTAGTCCTTTGGACCCCAGGGGCGAGAAAGCACCTGAGGCTACAGGTGGTCTACTGGAGGTCGGGTCAGCCTGTTGACTGGCAGGCATCACACTGGCAGCAGGAGAGGTTCAGGGTGAAACGGCCTGGAGGTGACCTGGGCTGGCAGGTGGGAGGCAGGTGCCCACCTGACCAGTCTGTAACTAACTAGTTACCTAGTTACAGATACTGGGAGGGTAGCCATGTGACTGGCCAGTGGTGAGGACCAATTAGAAGATGCCCTTCTCAATCTTGAGTCCCTTCTGCTTTGGGTTGGGGAGGGTTGAGTTGGCTCTATGCCTGACCTTCACCCCTTTGCTGGAGGCCGTCTTTGTCAGGTAGTCCTTTGGACCCCAGGGGTGAGAAAGCACCTGAGGCTACAGGTAGTCTACTGGAGGTCATATGATGGAACATGTTGGAATTTGGGGTCTTCATCTCTGTGATGGACGGTCAGTTGAACTCATGAAGGGGCTGCGGAGCAGGGAGACGGAAACACATAGAGACAGGAAGCAGACTCGTAACTGCCAGGGGTTGAGGGAGTGGAACTGGGGCATGACTGCTTAATGGGCACAGGGTTCCCACTGAGGTACAAATGTCTGGAATTAGAGGGCAATGGTGCGCACAAGCACAGAGAATGTGGTTAATGCTGCTGAATTGTACAATTTAAAACAATTGCAGGGCTAGTTGTCATTGAATTTGAATTTGAACACATGAAATATAAAACCAAAGATGATATACAAGAGAAAAGTAAGAAAAGCTTGCCTTCCTGGGCAGGTGAGCGAGCTCTGGGGCTGGAGCTGGTGTGGCTGGAGGTCAGCTGTTGGAGCTGAAGGTGTTGCAAAGGTGGAGCTGGCCCCAGAATGGGAGCTGTGGCTGATGCTGAGATGCTGCTGGGCCAGCCGAGGGTCTGGCCCGGGAGCAGTGCCTGCGCTGGGGCTGAAGCCAGCCCTGTCTCTGGTCGTAGTGCTAGAACCAGCTCTCGACCTGACTCTAGCGCTGAGGCTGACTCTAGGTCTCTGGTGTTACTCCCCAATTTGGTGCAAGAACCAGCACCGGCAGAGGCTTCCATTGTGGAGCTGGTCCCCATGTTTGGGTGGAAGGGGCTTTGGTTCTGTAGCTGGTGACAGAGCTGACATTAGTCCAAGTTGGTGCAAATTGTGGGGCTTTCAGTGACCTTAGCTTTGTAAGGCAAGGTAACCCTGGCTTTCCTGAGTGTATCGGATGTGCCTCTGCTTACCCAGGGGGCAAACAGTCCTGTGATGACTCTGGCTCTCTTCCTGGTCTTAGTGCAGATGTTGGCCAGGCTCCATGATGCTGCTATAACTGGTTGTGCCATGGGTGCCAGTTCCTGGGGGTGTGCTGAAGGTGGCACTACAGCCAGTGACAGAAGTGACCTAGTCTAGAGCAGCTTTTAGTTCTGTAGCTGTTTTCTGCAGCTGGATCTAGGTCTCAGATGGTAATAGGCCTGGTGCTGGAGCCAGCTCCGCTCTAGATCTTGAGATGGCACTGAAGCAGCAAGAGGAGGAAAGACCAGCCGCCTGACTGCCCTTCCGTGTGACTTCCCGAAGAGAGACACGTCCTGCAGCCTTTCCCCGCCGTGCAGGGCTGGCTCCCTAATGGGAGCTGATACTGGGGCCAGCTCTAAGCCTGGCGGTGGTGTGAGAACTGGTGGGAGAGCTGGTGATGGAGATGGCCTTAGCTCTGGAGTTAGAGCCAGAGCTCGATCTTGTTCTGGAACTGGTCTGTTTGAGCTGTAGCTGGCTCTAGTCTGAGCTGGCACCGGCTGCAGCCCAATAGTTGCTGTCAGGGTGGGCACCAGTCTACGGATGGGGCACGTCCTAGTCCTTCAGGGGACTCCAGCCCTGGAGCTGACTCCAGAGCCTGCTCTATCCACAGCTGGTGCAAGATGTCGTGCTGGAGAGGCCCTGGTTCTGCCCCCCACCTGCGGCCGTGGCTGAGATGCTGCCCTTGCCCCTCCCCCTGCCCCGTGGCCGTGAGCGCCGAGGAAACAGTGGCATCTAGGATATAAGATGACGTGATGTTTCAGCTGACTGCACCCAGCAGGGAACAGTGCACAGATGCTCAGTGCACGCAAGAGTAAATGAATGAACCCAAGCTATTGCCCCCTCATTCACAGATGGACAAAATCCACATGATGATCCGAACTGATGTAGAAAAGGGACAGCACCTTTTCATGATAAAAAAAAAAACAAAACTCAACAAACTAGGAATAGACGGAAACTACTTCAACACAATAAAGGCCATTTCTGAAAAAACCCATATTAACACTGAGTGATGACAGACTGAAGTATTTTCTCTAAAAGCAAGAACAAGGCAATGATACTGATTCGCCATTTATATTCAACACAGTCCTGGAAGTCCTAGCAAAGACAGTTAGGCATGAAAAAGCAAAGGTATTCAAATTTGCAGGGGAGAAGTAAATTACCTCTATTTTCATCTGATGTGATCTTTGTTGGGACCTAACAAACGCCATGATAGGCTTCAGGGACTAAGGTAGGACTCACGGGAAAAGCTGAGTCATTGCCCAGTGAGGTCATCCCCGAAGATGCCAGGACTTGTCTAATCAGCATAGTCCCCGTAACCTGGTTTGAGTTTATCAGGACATAAAAGACATCCCCCTGCAGCCAATAAAGACTAACCAATTAGTAAATACTAGGAAACTCCTGCAGCCAGTCAGCCCTTGCCAAATCTCTGTTCTAACAAGAACCTATTGCTGTAAATCTGGGCTCGGGGCTCCTTGCTCCACTCCACTGCGTTGGATGTGGCAGGAGCCCTAGCTCGAGCTAGAAATAAAACCCCTTCATGCTTTTGCATTGCTGTGGACGTCTTATTCTCTCAGCTTTGGGGACTCGGACCCTGGGCACAACAATCTTGTATGTGGGAACTCCTATTTAAGGATTCCACCAGAAAATACGGTAAGACTAATAAAGTAATTCAGCAAAATTATTGGACGCAAAGCCAGCCCACAAATGAAGTTGCATTTCTGTATGCTAAAAGTCAACAATCTAAAATTTAGATTCCATTTACGATGGCATCAAAAGGACAAAATACTGAGGAGGAAATCTAACCAAGAAAGTGAAAGACTTGGAAACTGAGAACTACAAGACGTGGCTGAAATTAAAGACACAAATAAATGGGAAGAAACTTCATGTATAGATGAGAAGACAGTGTCACGACAGCGCTCGTACTACCAAAAGCAGTCTACAAAGTGCGATCTCTATCAGTCTCCCTGTGTTTTCTTTGCAGAAATAGAAATATTTATCTAAAACCCGTTTGCAATCTCAAGGGAACCTGAGCAGCCGAAAAAAATTGTAAAGAGCAATGTAGGAGGATGCCACCTCCTGACTCCAGAACACATCACAAATCTCTGTTAATCAAGATGCCGTGACACTGGCATGAAAAAAAGTAGACCAAAGGGACAGCATAGATAGCCCGTAGAGGGACCCTTGTGTGTTTGTTCAGTTGACCTTCAGGAGGGAGCCAGGGCGCACAGTGGGGAAAGGACAGTCTCTTCAGCAAATGATGTTGGGACAACTGGATGTTTATGTACGGAAGAACAAAACTGGGCCCTTATAGTGTACGAACATTAACTCAAAATGGATTAAAGACCCAGATGAAAGTCTGAAATCTATGAAACTCCCCAATTAAAACGGGCAACGCTCATGACACCAGATTGATAATGATTTTCTGTATGTGACCGCAGTCACAGGAAACATCAGCAACAGAGCAAATCGGCCCACGCCAGAGGATGTGGCAGTTGAAAAGACAGCCTGCAGAGCGGCAGGAAATATTTGAAAGTTGTGTCTCTAACAATGGGTTAATATCCAGAAGGAGTAAAGTACTCGTGCTTGTTGAAAAATGGGCAAGAGGACTTGAATAGACATGTCTTCAGTGGTACACAGATGGCCAACAAGCGTATGAAAATGTGCTTAAAATCACTAATCATTCAGTTCAGTTCAGTTCAGTCGCTCAGTCGTGTCCGACTCTTTGCGACCCCATGAATCGCAGCACGCCAGGCCTCCCTGTCCATCACCATCTCCTGGAGTTCACTCAGACTCACGTCCATCGAGTCAGTGATGCCATCCAGCCATCTCATCCTGGGTCGTCCCCTTCTCCTCCTGCCCCTAATCTCTCCCAGCATCAGAGTCTTTTCCAAGGAGTCAACTCTTCGCATGAGGTAGCCAAAGTACTGGAGCTTCAGCTTCAGCATCATTCCTTCCAAAGAAATCCCAGGGTTGATCTCCTTCAGAATGGACTGGTTGGATCTCCTTGCAGTCCAAGGGACTCTCAAGAGTCTTCTCCAACACCACAGTTCAAAAGCATTAATTCTTCAGCACTCAGCCTCCTTCACAGTCCAACTCTCGCATCCACACATGACCACAGGAAAAACCATAGCCTTGACTAGACAGACCTTAGTTGGCAAAGTAATGTCTCTGCTTTTGAATAAACTATCTAGGTTGGTCATAACTTTTCTTCCAAGGAGTAAGCGTCTTTTAATTTCATGGCTGCAGTCACCATCTGCAGTGATTTTGGAGCCCCCCAAAATAAAGTCTGACACTGTTTCTACTGTTT
>SJYQ01030608.1:38211-49746 GCA_006410935.1 Redunca redunca
TAGACCATTCAGGTATGACCTAAATCAAATCCCTTATGATTCTACAGTGGAAGTGAGAAATAGATTTAAGGGCCTAGATCTGATAGATAGAGTGCCTGATGAACTATGGACTGAGGTTCGTGACATTGTACAGGAGACAGGGATCAAGACTATCCCCATGGAAAAGAAATGCAAAAAAGCAAAATGGCTGTCTGGGGAGGCCTTACAAATAGCTGTGAAAAGAAGAGAGGTGAAAAGCAAAGGAGAAAAAGGATATGTTAATGTATAGATGTTAACAAATTGGGAAAGAACTGACATCTTGACTATGTAAAGGTGAAGCACATAAAAACAAATAATCCGCTGGGACAGATGTTTGTGCCTCATGTCACAAGCAAAGTGGCTTGACCGCCTTATATAAAGATGTTTAGATTTTAAAAAGAAAAGAGCAATCATGCAGGGAATGCGCACAAAAGACACTATCGTTCATTAAAAAGAAATAAACAGAGACTTAAGCACAAGGAAGTAAGCTCAGTTCTGGTTATAATATCTCCCTCTCTGTCACACACACACACACACACACACACACACACACACACACGAAAGACCTGATAAGCTAAAAGAATGCTCGGGGGCTGTATGCAAAAAGGAAATTTCATTCTATGCTGTAGAAACACCTCTACACTTGCTATGTGTATGTTTTATTTCCTGCACGTTCCTCATCAGAGCAAAAGACTGAAAACACCCCAGCTCTCTCCAGTAGGGGAGAGGGTACGTGATGACCGTCCACAGGAGGAAACACAATGTTGTTGGGGAAGAAAATCAGCAAGAAGAGGGAAGAGAGGAAGACCTCTGAGCACTGTCCTGGAGAGATCGCCCCTGGTGCTGACCGCTGGCAGGGCTGAGCCTCACTGGACAGTCCCCCGGAGTTATGGGTTGCCTTTTCCAAGCACCTCCAGAAGCTCTTGGACCTGTGTATCGTCAATCTCTTGCTTTAAGGCCACCAGGGGTCAGAGCCCAGGACTTCTAGCCTGGCTCATCTATTAACCAAAAGGGGAACTCTAACCAGTCCCCTAGGAAAACACTGTCTAGCTCCCCTGCCGAACGCAGACCCTACCTCGGGTTCTATTGAGAAGACACGCAATGGGGAGTTCTTCCTTGTGCGTCTCAGAGGATCAAGACCAACTCCCCAGAGGAGCCTAGGAATGAATATCCTACACCCACCTCACAGAGGGCAAACCTGGGGACGGAGAAGGGAATGGCTACAGAGAGAAAACGGGCAGCCTGGGCACTCAGACTGAGGGGTGCCGGGGGGTTGACTCTGAGATGAAAGGGGTGCAGGTCACTCGGAAGCACTGCCAGGAGGAGGTGGGCTGCAGGGTCCCTGAGATTCTGCATCCTGAGCTGCTCCTGGGCACCAGGAAATACGGTGAAACTGACAGATGCCTGCAGAAGTGGGGAGATAGCACAGTGAGGGGCCGTGTATATTGCTCCAGGCTTTTCATGTGGTTACTGTAGTACATGAGGAAGGACAGGCCAAAAGTCATTTCCTGGGTTTAGGACCCACAGCTAGAAGGTCAGAAGAAATAAATACACATTCCCATTACCAGCCTGAGCCGGGTGGATGATTTCTGTCTTGTTCCGCCCTCTGTGTTCCACAAAACCCTCGAAGATTCTCAGGACCTCTGGGTTCTCATCCAGGGTGCGGCCTGCAGGGGAGATGCGTGAAGGTGGGTCCAGGATGTTGAGGCCTGCCGACCAAGCCTGCGTCCAGAGGGCTGTTGTCTCAGCCAGGACCCTCTGGGCTCAGAGAGGACACCTGCCCGCTGTCCCCAGGGACAACCCCAGGCAGGAGCCGCCCGCATGACTGGAGCCCCGGGGGTGGTCCCCTTATCCGAAGGCTCCAAAGGCAAGGGGCCCACCTGCCCCCTGGTCCTGGAGGGCAAAGAATTGCTCTGATGGTGGATGGTGGGGAAGCCCCCAGACGCACCTCCTCCCTGTGCCCTGTCTTCCTCAGTTTCGGAGGAAGGGCCTCCAGCATTTGATGGCTTGGTGGGGTGGGAGGTACCACTCCAACAGAAAGGGCCCCAGCTCTCTGTGCCTGACCTCCAGGGTCCCGTGACCTTCCCATCTCGTCATCCTCACCCTGAGCCAGCCCCCAAGTCCCTCCTGAGGGGGCCCCCATTTTCCCCAGAATGGCCAGGAGCTCCTCCACCCCGACCCCGTGCAGACACTCATCCTAGAATCGGCTGGTGTCTCACTGTGGCCCTCGGCCGCCCAGGGCGTTTGCCCCTTCCAGCTGCCTGGCCCGGCCTCTCCCTGCAGGAGCCGGGGACCCAAAAGCTGCCCCCAACCCCCTCCCAGCGGGCAATGGCACATCGCACCCACATCTAGGCCTTCCCAGCTCTGTCCGCCCAGGGCGTGCGCAATCCAGGGACGGATGGGGCCTTGCTCAGGGTGAAGGTTTGTCCTGCACAGGAAAGCAGGGGTGAACGGTGAGGAGAGAAGGCACCTGGGAGATGCTGCCTGGAGCAGGGAGGAGTGAGGCGACCTGGGAACCCCGGCGAGGGGTCTGGGCGTCCCTGAGGGGCCCTGTGGTCTGTTGTGATACTGTGAAGGCGAGACCAGCCCCTATTAGGCCCCAGCCTCTGCCCCGCTCACGGCTGCACATGAAGCCAAGAGTTGTGCTCCCAGGGCGGGCTTCACCCAGCCAGGACCCAGGGAGGACAGGTGTCGGGGGCCGCCCCAGAGCCCAGCAGGTGCAGAGTTGGGAGGGATGTGATGCCAAGGAAGGAAAGTGGGCATGGGGCAAGGTTGGCAGGAAAAGACCCAGCGGGCTGGTGACTTGTCAGGGGCAAGAACCCACGATGAACCAGCAGGAAAGACACCGAGTAGGTGCTGGCAAGGGGGTGCTGGTTGCAAGTCATGGGTGTTGAAATGTGTCGAGGGAGGCTGAGGCAGTGAGTGGTGGGGGTCCAGGGAAGGAAGGGAGGAGGCCAGGGCCTGAAGGTTCAGGATGCTGGAAGGGTCATGGGGAGGAGAGATGAAGAGTGACCAGGAGGGGGCTTCCCTGGGGGCTCAGTGGTAAAGAATCCGCCTGCCAATGCAGGAGACACGGGTTCGATTCCTGGTGCGGGAGGATCCCACATGACAAGTGCCCGTACTCCAACTAGAGTAAAGCCCTGCAGCAACAAAGACCCAGCACAGCCAAAAATAAATTATTTGTTTAAAAAAGAGTGACCAAGAGAGGTCACCGACAGTGATGGTGGCGGACAGTGCAGGCACACACACACACACACACACACACACAGGCCCTGATCAGTTATCAGGGTGCAATGCAGTTTGACCCAAAGGCTGAGCGCTGCTACCAGAGGTGCCTGCGGAGGCAGGCAGGCCCTCTGTGGCCAGACTGCAGTCCTAACGGCCCCTCCTGCCCTGGAGCCCCTCGCCAAAGAGTGCCACCATCTGGAAGTGCTGGCTGTTCATCACGTCCTTGAAGTAGGCTAGGGCCTGCATCCTCTCCTTGACAAACCAGATTTGGATGATGGGTCTCCACCCTGGAAGGGATGCAGGTTGGACTCACTGGGGCCCACAGGGTCAGAGAGGGGCCCGGAGCCCGAAGGAGGGCGACCAGAGGGAAGAAGGAGGCCTGTGCAGGAAGCCCTAAGGTCAAGAGCGGGCAGGCTCCCACTGCCCCATGGAGGGAGGCAGTGGCCGGGGGCCGCAGGGACCAGGCATGGTGCCCTCTCTCTACTGGCCCCAGCAGGGCTGCCAGCAGCCAAGGCTCCTGGAAGCTTATCCCTGTGGGTTCCCCCAAGTGCTGCAGGGAGCAAGTGAGCAGCAGACTCATGGCCCCCAGAATTCCTGGCTGGGTCTCCAGATGAAATAAGGGGAGATGGCAGGCACTGTGCCGACAGGGTGCCGTGTCCCCCAAGCGTGGGACCCGGTAACTAGGGAGAGCACAGGGGTCCAGTGCCTGGGTGCAGGGCCAGCCTCAGTGAGAAAGGCCATCGCCAGCGGCGGGAGGTGGCCTGGCAACAGAGCTCCTGGGTTCCAGGAAACTGGAGGAAGTTGGTTCTCAGATGTGGTGTAGAAGTACCGCGAGCCGGTGTTGGGGGCAGCCAGGGGACTGACAGATCTGAGCGCAGGACAGAAAACCGCCAGCCCCCACCCGCCTGTGGAGAGCTGAGGCTTTCAGGGGACAGAGAAGCCCAGTCTCTCACATTCAGGGGCTGGGTGTGCCCTCTGACATCCCCACAGGAATGCTGCCTCCCGAAGACCTGGAGATCCGGTCCTCCATGTGGCTAAGCCAGTGGTCACTTACAGGATTGGAATTTCCCAGGTGATAGTTCCTGGAAGGGCATTTTAAACAGCAGGCATCTGCTTGGCTTCCTGGAAAAACAAGTGACCTTGGAGCCCACGTCTGGTGATGGAAATATCCCAGAGTCTGGAGGGGCTGGGCCCTGGCTTCTCAAAGGGCTCGCTCGTTCCCTGCTGTGGCCCAACCTGCCTCCTTCACCCCAGGGGCCATCTCGAGCTCATCCTCCCAGCCAGGCTCCTGCCCTGTCAGCGCCCCTCAGCGCCCCACCCTCCCCAAGGCTTCCAGGACCTTGGCCCGGAATTCCGCAGCATCTTCGCTCAAACAAAATGAGAGGATGGTTTCAACACTAGCCCCTGCTCTTGCCTTCTGGATGCTCTGGTGTCGTGCTCTTCCAAAGCAGGTAGACACCTATGGCCTCCCCAATCCACGTCCCCAGCCAGCACCGCCTTGGCCATGCAGAATGAATGGTCATAAGTTATCCGAGGAAGCTTGCAAATTTCTTCTCCCCCAGACCTCAGCCTGGATGAAGTCCCGCCATCTCAAGCCCAGTGAGGCCTCAGGCAGCAGGACTGGCCTTTCTCTTGGACCAAGCTTGCCCACCTGTCGCTCAAGGAGGCTGTGAAGGTTTGGGGTGAGAACACATCTTCTTTACCTGTGTGTCTCCAGAGCCCAGGGTGGCGCACAGCAACACCTGGCAGGGGCGGGGGGCCGGGTGGGGGTGGGGAGGAGCTGCTGGAAAGGTCAGGGCCCTGACTGGCTGCCCTCCCCCGAGGACACGGGAGCCTCTTGTTACGGGACCTTTGGAACCGCACTATTGGGTCTATCATCAGAAACACGAGCTCAGCTTGCTGATGGCACCCAGCACCATCCCGGCGGGCTGTCGACCTGTGATGGTGAAGCCCCCGAGCCTGTCTCCCGCCTGTCCCACCTACAGCGCTAGGCTGCAGGACGAGCCCACCGGGGGGTCCACCGGGTGCATCAGGATGACCACTGGCCCGTCTGTCCAATGGATGAGAGGCCTCTGTTCTTCGTCTCCTCGGAAGCCAGTCTGAAGGCTTGCCGTGTGCCTAGCTAACCATTCATTTCCAGCGCGAGTGAGAGCCTGTAAGAGTGGTCCTCCCACGAACCCGCAGCGCCGAGCTTTGCAAGGTGCGAATGAGACAAGGCTTGTGGAGCACTTCCCAGGTAACTGAGGCTTAGTTCCTTCTCAGTCCATGATGGCGACTTGGCCTTATTTTTCATTACCTCCACCATCATCATTACTTGCACGGAGCCTGCAGGAGAACCAGCATATAAACCATGTGGAAGACATAGGATCGACCCCGGCAGCTGCTGCCTGGCTCCGGAGCTCAGGAAGGTCCAACAGCCCAAGGTCAGGATGGTGGACCCCAGGAACTGGCGCGGGGAGAAGGGCACTCACATGATGCACATTCTAAGTTCCAAAGCAGCGTTGATGTTCATCATGAAGGTGAAGCGTGGCAGGGGGTGCAGCTTCTTTTCCCTGGGGTTATCTAGGGTTCTGACCCAGTGCTTTGTATACGATGTTCCTAAAAGCTGGGGGGAGAGGATGTCTGTAATAAGAGCTTTTGTGAGAAAAATATAAAATGATTGGGGGCTGCCCTGGTGCTCCTGGTTTTCCCAGTGGCTCAGGAGTAAAGAATCCACCTGCAATGATACGGCTCCATAGGAGCCGTAGGAAACGGGGGTTCGATCCCTGGTTTGGGAAGGTCCCCCGGGGTAGATCTCCTAGAGCAAAAATGGCACCCCACTCCAGTATTCTTGCCTAGAGAACCCCATGGACAGAGGGGCCTGGCAGGCTACAGTCCATGGGGTCGCAGAGTCCGTCATGACTGAAGCAACTGAACGTGGCTGATGGTTCAATGGTTAAGAATCCGCTTTGCAATGCGAAGGACACCGGTTTGATCCCTGGTCTGGGAAGATCCCACTTGCCTTGGAGCAGCTAAGCCTGTCGCCACCACTACTGAGACTGCCTCGGCCCTAACCTCCTGAGGAGGGTGGGCTGGTGAACCCATCAAGTAGAGATGTGCAAGGCGCTGGATCCCGTGAGCGTGGGACCATTCTGGATTCAGAAGGTGGGAAGCAACAAGCAACGCAAGAGGAGAGGAGGGAGCACGTGTGCAGAGAGCGCAGTGATGGTCAAGTCAGTTTAGACTGTGCCCTTAGAGGTGCCCACATGTGCCTTATCAGTCCTGGTCTCACGGGCATCCACCCCCTGTCTATTCATCTCATCTCATGTGTTCATCACCCATCCATCCACCATCCCTCCCTCCAACTGTTTATCTGTTCGTTTATTCATCTGTTCACCCACTTACCATCCATTCATCCATCCACTATCATCCACCCACCATTCATTTATCTATTAATCCATCCATCCACCCACCATCCTCCCATCCTTCCCCTATCCACCCACCCTTCCACCGTTCTTTTATCCATCTGCCATCCATCCATCCATCCATCCATCCATCCATTCATCACCTGTCCATAGGGCCATGCATCCCTCCATTCTTACATTCCTCTGCCCACCGTCCATTCATCTATCATTCATTTATCTATTCATTAGTAGGTCATCGAGGAACCTGCCATAGGAATTACTGTGATTGTGTGGCCAGACCTTTCTTTGTCTTGACATACCTGAGGGCCCCAGGCCCTCTAACCACTGCTCTTGCCAAACCCCATCCCCTGAAACCCAGGGCAGTTCTGTTCTGATGACAAGCACACATGTGCTTGGCAGTCCTTGGGTTTGGGGCAGGACCAGTGACCAGCATTTGGTTTCCCAGCATCAGCTCCTGCCTCATCCTCGGCTCCTGGAACTCACTTTCTTGGGAGAATGAGGATGACTCTCAGGATTGAATGAGTGCAGTCCTTTCATGGGTGGGGAAGAGGGAGGACTCAGATACGGGTATTTAATATGGAAAAAGGGAAGGAGAGAGAAATTTGGGTCCTTAGACCCAGACGGACAAGAACCATCAAGTTGACCGTCTTTGAGAGAGGGAAGGTGGACATGGGGAGTAAGGGGGCAGAGAAGGTCAGGGGGCCTTGGACACTTCAGCGGGAGCCCAGGTGTTAGGGACACCAGGAGCACAGGCTCGAGTCTCGGGGACATCCAAGTCACATCCCTGGATGTGCCAAGGAGGCCCCAAGGCCCCTGAGAAGCTGAGGCTGTGACAGTCCCCCAGGGGAACTCAGCAGTGACTGGAGAGCGGGCGGCATCTAGACACAAGCAAACCTCAAATACTGTTCCATTTGCACCATTGTTCTTCCAGGTTTTTAACATGCTTGATAATAATGTGTTTGATCTTTAATACTGACCCTAAATGTAGTAAGCCTTGCAAAATATAGTTGGGACAATATTCTTTATGTTTACGGAAGGGCTTGAGATATGCAAAGTTCCTTGCAAGGCATGACTTAGACCTCTGAGAGGACTACATCTTAGAAAGGCCATCCGCCTTGGCCGTGACTTCACCGGGATTAAGAGGCCGAGAGGACCCACTGTGGATGGAAATCTGCCCAAAGGCTCCCTAAGCCTGCCCCCCACCCCGGGTAGGCAGGAAGAGGCTGTGCTCCGACAGGGGAGTGGGCTCACCCTGGCATCACCCGGCACCCCTCCTCTGTGTGGGCGACGTCCCCAAAGACACAGACAGGGGACTCCGGCCAAGTCCGCCCGGGGCGGGAGTAGCGGGACTGGGACCCTAGCTCAGAGCAGGCGCCTGACCTGGGCCATGCTCGTCCCACGACCCCACCCTCTCAGAGCCCCTCACCTCCTGAGCGCTGGTGGGGGTCAGCTGGGGCCCCTGGGCCCCCAGCACAGAAAGCAGACCCAGCCTGGCTGTCAGGAGGAGCAGCTGCCCGGCCGGTGTCCCCGTGTCTGCTCCGGGGGCGCCTGGCCTCGGGGTCACCCATTTATCCCTGGACCAGCGGCCCCACCCCCTCCCCTTCACAAAGGCCCCTCAGTCCAGCAGGGCGGGAGGGGGACATCATTTTCTTTGGATGCTGTGAATGGAGGTTCTCAACCATGTCATTAGCTCCCATGGCTCTCAGGTCGGACAAGTCCAGAGAAGACTTGTCTGGGGGAGAATGTATCAGAACGGGAAGCAGTGCTTCTGGGTTCAGAGCCAGGAGATAAAACAGCAGCTTCCTTGTACTCCCCCCTCCCGCCCCGTGGCCTTCACTGCACCAGCCCTGGGAAGCCTGGACCCGCCCTGGTCCCTCGAGGCCCCTGGAGAGGCGGCCCCCGTCCAGGCTCCAGCTCCCGCCTTGGAGCTGATGCCCCGATATCCCCAGACCTCCTGAGCCCCAAGTGCAGCCTCAGGTCAGCTCTAAGCACCTCCTCCAGGCGACCCACCTGGCCTACTGCAGCCCCCTTACCCCTCGCAGTTTGAGTCGATCTTCCTGTGCTCTGGTCAGTAAGTACCCCAGTGTGGATCCAAGAGGCCTTGCTGACTCTCTGGAAACTTCTCTGCTCCCCACGCAGCCTGAGCTGTCTGCCCTCGCTGCCGCTCCTCCCTGGTTCTGGCTCCGAGGTGCTGGGGCGACTCCACGGACAGAAACACAGAGGTCTCGCTTCCCCAGCCCCCATTCCGCTGCACCCAGAACTTTCCACCCAAGTGCTAATGGCATGATCATGCCCCTGTGCAGGTGTTTGTGCATATGTGTGTGTGCGTGTGTGTGTGTGACGTGTTCATGGGTTTGCCTGTGCACATGTGTCTGTGCATGTGTGCCTTTCTGTGTATATGGATGCACATGTGTGTGTCTTGTCTGCCTGAGTGTGTGTGCTGCATGTACATCTGTGTGATATGCGTGTCTGAGTGTGCGTATGTGTGTTTGTGTGCATACTGTATTGTGTGAGCGTGTCCGTGTGTCTCCTATGCGTGTGCACATGTGTGTATCTGTTCGTGTGCATGTGTGTCTGTGAGTGTGTGTGAGTGTGAGTATGTCTGCCTGTGCACAGGTAGGGGAAGGCTCCAGACAGTTCCCACACTGCACACCTCTGACTCCAGTGGCGGGTGGTCCCATCCCTCCCCCAGACCCCAGAACCTTCTATGACCCCTGCCCTGAACATGCAGCCACCCGGCTAGGGGCACATCACCCTGAGGTCACGAGAGGCCGGGGCTCCCCTCCTGGGAGTTCCCCCCGTTGCTCCCGAGGGGCTCAGCCCTTCTGTGTGTCCCCGCCCTTGTGGCTCCTCACACACAGTGGCCCCTCCTCACTGTTGGATGGCAGGAAGGAATGTCTGCTCCATGCAGTCAGCCTGGCATGGGCACTGCCCCCTGAAAGGCCCCGGAACCATCCGTCTCGCTAGTCCTGGCAGCGCCACCTGTGTGCCCTTCCTGGCCAGGCAACGCCCAGGTGAGGCTCGTGGCGAAGACCTGAAGGTGCGGCTAGACCAGGGGGCCGGTCAGCTCAGTGTGAGAAGGAGACGATCCTGGTGATCCCGGGGCCCAGTGCCATCACCCCTGATATGGGGAGGGGGCGGGAGGGGGCAGGCAGCTCAGCGTGAGACAGAGACGATCCTGGTGATCCCGGGGCCCAGTGCCATCACCCCTGATATGGGGAGAGGGCGGGAGGGGCCAGGCAGGGAGGACGTGGGGGTGGGCCGAGTCAGAGGACTCAGCGCAGGGGCTCCATGGGACGCTGCGGAGTCTGAAGGTGGACAGAGGGGCCACGGGCCGTGGGGCTGGCAGCTCTAGAGCCGGGAAGGAGAGCAGACGGGCTCTGCCCAGAGCCCAAGGAGGAGCCGGTGCGCCGGTCTGCGGGCAGATGGTGTGAGTGGAGCACGTCAGCCCCTTCAGGAGGGTGTTGGCTAGCCACTCAGGAGGGGTAGGGCGCAGGAAAGGCCGGGTGGGGGTGGTCTCTGGGAGGAGCTGGTCCAGACTTTGCAGGACTGAAAGCAGATGTTTTCAAGTCACTGTGTGGGCTTTTCAGGGGGTAATCCAGCCTTGGAAGAAAAGCTATGACAAACCTAGACAGCATATTAAAAAGCAGAGACATCACTTTCCTGCCAAAGGTCTGTATAGCCAAAGCTATGGTTTTTCCAGTAGTCATGTATGGGTGTGAGAGTTGGACCATAAAGAAGGCTGAGCACCAAAGAATTGATGCTTTTGAACGGTGGTGCTGGAGAAGACACTTGAGAGTCCCTTGGACAGCAAGGAGATCAAACCAGTCAATCCTAAAGGAAATCAACCCTGAATATTTATTGGAAAGATTGATACTGAAGCTCCAATACTTTGGCCACCCGATGTGAAGAACCGACACTTTGGAAAAGACCCTGATACTGGGAAAGATTGAAGATGGGAGAAGGGGATGACAAAAGGGATAAGATGGTTGGATGGCATTACTGATTCAATGGACATGAATTTGGACAAACTCCAGTAATGGTAAGGGACAGGGAGGCCCGGCGTGCTGTGAGTCCATGGGGTCAGAGAGACACAGCTTGCAGACTGAACAGCCCCAGCCCCCACCGTTCAGCTTGAGATGACAAGCTCACCGTGGGCAGGAAAGCGGCCTCTGTGTGTGTGTGTGTGAGTCTGTGTGTGTGTGTATGTCTATGTATGTGTGTGTGTCTGTGTATCTATGTATGTGTGTGTCTGTATCTATGTATGTGTCTATGTGTGAATCTGTGCGTATGTCTGTCTATGTGTGTGTGCACACGCACAAAATAACACACAGTTATGCTCTTACAGTGTGGAGACCCAGTGTGCAAAGTCGGGTGCTGTCAGGAAACTAACAGAGTGCACACCTTAACCAGTGACATCTGTGGCCCAGGACACGCTGCTGACCTGGCTCTTCCTGGGCTGGGTGTCCTGTGACTTCTGTCCCCCGGATCCAGCTCACCCGCTGGTCCGATCGCCCAGGTTCCTGCCAGTCGTATGAGCTGCAGGGTCCTCCTCCTGAACCGCTTCTGCTTAAATTCACTGAAGTCCCACCCGGTATTTGCGGTCAGAACCCTGAAAGCCCAAAGGCTACAGAACAAGTTAACTACTGTGACTCCTGCACAGAAGCTCAGGGCAGAGCTGGCCCCTCGGTGTCCTTGGACTGTGTCCATCAGACAGAAGGACCAAGAGACATAAACTTGTGAAGGGGAAGAGAAAACCCATGGAAGGTGCAGTGAGAGTCCATGAAACTCATGCGATCCAGCAAATGTTTTTATTCAGAGATGGATTTAAGAGTCTCAGTGTGGTGTTATTAACACAGGGGGTGGGGGCAGGGGTTCGGGGGGA
>SJYQ01030616.1:0-47810 GCA_006410935.1 Redunca redunca
TCCTTGGCCTTTGCTTTCTCTTGCATTTCCGGAGGCGTTCCCCTCTACTTTCAATGATTTTCTGGATTTCTCATTTGCTTTGTGTTGTTTTTTTTCCTTTGCTGCCTCCTGGACACCAGGGTTGAAATCCCACTCTCTCCTTTTTCTGTTGCTCATCCTGCTATATTTATTCCCTCATCCCTTCTCTCAAAGTAATGCAAGGAAGAACTGCCTTGAACATACCTCGCAACCATGTAACTGGAGACATTAAGGTGAAGAAATATAGGGAGCCAAGATGACAGAGAGGGAGTGCATGGAGTCAGTGTCTCTCCACACCTAGGATACTCACCAGATGCTGCTGGGGGACCTGACCTAGAGGGGTAGGATGAGAGGGTAGGAGGGAGGCGCAATGGGGAGGGGATACATGAATACATATGACTGATTCACGATGTTGTACGGCATAAACTAACACAACATTGCAAAGTAATTATATTCCAATTTAAAAAAAAATACAGAGAAAACAGAGCTTCAACATGATGGGCCTCCCTGGTGGCTCCTGACAATAAAGAATCCATCTGCAATGTAGGAGATCCGCATTTGATCCTTGGGTGGTGAAGATCCCTTGGAGACTGGAATGGCTACCCACTCCAGTATTCTTGCCTGGAGAATCCCATGGACAGAGGAGCCTGGTTGGCTACAGTACATGGACTCACGAAGAGTCGGACATGACTGAGCAACTAAGCACACACACATATACAAAATTATAAGCATTTTTAAATGATGGGATCATCAGTATTAAAAATTTCAATAAACTTACATCTTGGTAGAAATAAGTGTTGGCGAGAATGTGGAAAAAGAGGAATCCTTGCACACCGTTGCAGGGAATGTAAATAGGTGCAGCCACTGTGGAGAATAGCATGAAGTTTCCTCAAAAACGTTAAAAATAGAACTACCACATGATCCGGGAATTAATTCCACTTCTGGGTATTTATCTGAAGAACAAAAACTCTGATTTCAAAAGGTGTCTGCTTCCTATGTTCATTGCAGCATTGTTACATTAGCCAAAATATAGAAAGAGCCTAAGTGTAAATCGGCAGATGAATGGGTGAAAAAATGTGGTATATGTATCGAGCTATTTAAAAAGTGAAATCTTGCCATTTGTGACAACATGGATGGATCTTGAAGGCATTATGCTAAGTGAAGTAAGTCAGCAAGACAAAAACAAATACTACATGATCTCACTTATATGTGGAATATAAGGGAAACTAAGCTAAACTAAATGAACGCCATGAGAATCTTTGTATTCTAACTGGATGTATGTGTCTCCAGTCATTTCCCCCCATTTTTCCTGAACCTGAAACCCACCATGGCTTCCTTCCCATCCCCTGCACAGTGCTCTCACTCAATTAGCCTCCCAGGAGGGACCCTGATGGTGATGCTGATGGTTTAGTCACTAAGTCGTGTCCAACTCTTGCGATCCCATGGAATGTAGCCCGCCAGGCTCCTCTGTCCATGAGATTCTCCAGGCAAGAGTGGGTTGTCATTTCCTTCTCCAGGGGATCTTTCACACCCAGGAATCAAACCCAGGTCTCCCGCATTGCAGGCAGATTCTTTACTGACTGAGCTACGAGGGAATCCCTAAGAGGAGCCCTAAAACCAAATACAAAACATATACACACATCCACACACTTCCCTTTCACCCTCTGACTTCTTTGCACCCAACCCAAGTAGCTGTTCAATGTACCTTGTCCCTAAATATGACTTTATGAGAATCTTCTGTTGTTAGATAAAACATCATTTGTGGCCCATACGCCTTTTCCCCTTGTCATAGGGCTGTGTTATGGTTACTCTCATCCCCTCCACAATGCCAACAGAGAGCCTGCAATGCAGGAGACCCCGGTTCGATTCCCGGGTCGGGAAGAGCCTCTGGAGAAGGGATAGGCTACCCACTCCAGGATTCTTGGGCTTCTCTTGTGGCCCAGCTGGTAAAGATTCCACCTGCAATGCGGGAGACCTGGGTTCGATCCCTGGGTTGGGAAGATCCCCTGGAGAAGGGAAAGGCTACCCACTCCAGTATTCTGGCCTGGAGAATTCAAGGTCGCAAAGAGTCGGACACAGCTGAGCAACTCTCACATGTATTTTCCCTTGTCGTAGGACTGTGTATGGTTACTCTCATGCCCTCCACAATGCCAACAGAGGGCCTGACTCATGCAATGGATGCCCATCTCATGGGTAACTCTGACTCGGCTGAATTTTGTTTCCCTTTTTTCAGAGAGAGTCTGGAAGTCTCTGAAGAGGTAGCTAAGGCTTAAAAAGAGAAAGAGAGACAACTGACGGATGCTGTAGGAGTCCTGTAGTCTGAGAGAGGGAAGGCCTAATGGTAGAGCCTTCACAATAGTAAATCCCTGTTTTCAAATTATCCACTGTGTGTCTGGAGGCTGGAAGGAAGAAGACTTCGAAAACAGGGTGAATTGAGATCAACAAATCCTGTAACTACAAAACATTTACTCAGACAGGCCTCCTCTCTTATCCTAGAGACCAGAAAGGAAATAACTCCTCCCTTTGGAAAATAGGACTCGAACTTGCAGAGACACCCATGGCCTTGGCCCAGAGCTTTAGAAGACCTAAATATATACTGTGTCAGAGGCTGCATGCACAAGGGGCAGTCCATAAAAGGTGAATTTATGGATGTGAGAAAGAGATTGACAAGTGTTCTCTTCTAAGCAAGTCATAAACTTCCAGATTCTAGACAAGCAGAACTTCCCTAGAGAACTATAATAATAATATCAACCACAGACATGTAGTAAATTCTTTCTATGTGCAAGGCATAGCTATCAGTCTTTCCATGTACCAAGTCATTTCATCTGCATAACTGTTTTTTTAATATAGTTTTCATTGGAAGGTAATTGCTCTATGTTATTGAATTAAAGTACGTTAGTTGCTCAGTCGTGTCCAAAACTTTGCGACCCCATGGACTGTAGGCCCCCAGGCCCCTGTGTCCATGGACTTCTCCAGGCAAGAGTACTGGAGTGGATAGCCGTTCCCGTCTCCAGGGGACGCTCCTGACCCAGGGATTGCACCTGGATCTCCTGCATTGCAGGCAGGTCCGTTCCCATCTGCGCCATCAGGGAAGCCCACAGCGTGGAATGGCTTCTGCCACACGACAGCACGAATCAGTAGTAAGTGTCCGTACAGCCCCTCCTTCTTGGGCCTCTCCCCAGCCCCCTGCCACATCCCACCCTCTGGGTTGTCAGGGTGCCACTTGAGCCCCCTGTGTTACTCAGCACCCTCCTGTTAGCTGTCTGCCTCCCGCATGGTAATGCACACGTTTTTCAGCGCTGCTCTCTCAGTTCCTCCGGCCCTTTCCTTCCCCCGCTGTGCCCAAGAGTCTGTCTTCTATGTCTGTGTCTCTATTCCTGCCCTGCAAACAGGTTCGTCAGCACTATTTTCCTAGATTCCATATATAAGCATTAAGATATGATAGTTGTTTTTCTCTTTCTGAATCTTTCCGAAATCTACATCTGCACAGTCTTTGATGTAGATTATTTTATTGGATTGGCCAAAAGGTTCATTCAGGTTTATGTCTAAGATGGTATGGAAAAACCCAAACAAACTTTCTGGCCAGCCCAATACAGCCTTCACTTTGTGAATGAAGAAATTTCAGAACAGGAAAGTAAAATGACTTCCCCAAGGTCAGACAGCTAGTGAGTGGTAAATGCAAGAACATGGAGAGAGAAATATAAAGACTCGGTGTAGAGAAACTTGGGTTGGAAACTTGGCCCCATTATCTGTTAGCTGTGTGACCTTCTGCAAGCTACTTAAACTCCCTGAATCACATGTGCCTCATTGGAAAAAATCAGGCTAGCTGCATCATCGGGTTGCTGTGAAAGTTGGGTGAGTCCTGGAACTTTGAGTTTCCCGTAATTGAAGGACTAGTCATTTGGATGAACCCTCTTACTGAAAATAACTAAGCATTCTGGATAAATTTTCTTTTCATCTCCACAAAACCATCAAAGAACAGATAAAATATTTTTTAAAAAGTTCCAGACCTAAATCTACAATGCTGCAAGAACTCAGAGAAGTAAGCAGAGGCTCACCATCACTCTTCTTCTGAAGGCATCTGTTAGCTGTGAAAATGAGCTGTGGTCGGTCTTACTGGCTTCTCAGGACAAGGGGGAAAGAAGTCAAGGCCAGGGATTGCCAGAGCTTCCACAGGCACTTTTTCAAAAACTGGTGAAACTGAAGTGAACCGGCCCTTCCCATACTACCCACCCTTGACTGCAGAGAGTGAGGTCTTGACGTTCATCAAGAGTCAGGAGGAAAGAAGAGAGGACAACTGTCTCTAGGGGGTTGTAACCATGGGCTGGCATTTTTGCAGATGCCTAAATCTGCATTGCTGGTGGGGTTCAAAAGCTCAGGCTGTGCACTTAAGATTGTACTGCCTGGGACTTCCCTGGTGGCCCAGTGGTTGAGAATCTGCCTTCCAATGCAGGGGACTCTGGTTTGATCCCCAATTGGGGAACTAAGATCCCATATGCAACTAAACCCATGTGCTACAACTGGAGAAGCCCAAACACTCCAGTGAAAGATTGTGCAGCTAAAACCTGACACAGCCAAATTAATTAGCTAATTAATTTCTAAAAAATTAAAAAGAAGAATACAGTGAGAAAATGGGAGGAGAGGCTCCCGGTTCTTCACCTACACACACCTGCTCAACTCTGCACCAGCGAGGCCTTCCACTGTAGGCATCCCCGTGGTCTCTGGAGTTGGATGGCCCAGGTTCAAATCCTGACTCTGCCACTTCCTGACTGCATGATGTTGGGTAAGTCACTTAATCTCTCTGTCCACTTTTCTTATCTGAATAAAGGGGATAGTCACAAAACTTCCTTATGGTTTATCGTAAGGATCAGATACGTTCATATATAAAGAATGTTTACAGCAGTGTCTGGCATAGAGGAAGTATAACTATATGGTAGCAGGGATGATGCTGATAATTAGGATGATTTTTTACAATTATTTGGCTCCACTGAGTCTTAGTTGCAGCATGTGGGATCTAGTTCCCTGACCAGGAATCAAACCTGAGCCCCCTGCTTTGGGAGCTCGGAGTCTTACCCACAGGACCACCAGGAAAGTCCCTTGATGATGATTTTCTGAAATAATAATTTGCCCCTTATTTAGTTGGCAAGATTTTATCAATCCTTTACAACTTGGGTCATATTAGCTGCTCTGTCAGGCCTGTCTCTGTACCATAACCTTCACGTATATATCTCTCCTGGAATCTTTATCACAGCTATTTGCAGCATCTGATTGACTTTTCTGTCTCCCCATGGCACTATCATGTGGGAACTAAGTCTGATATTTCACTGTATCCCCAGCTACTAGTACGGAGCTTGACACATAATAAATGCCTAGTTAATGTTGGATGAATGAAAGAATGTATTGATGATTTCCCCTTGCCTTAGTGGAACAACTTTTCCTATAGGAACTGTTTTTTTTAGTCTCCTGTCCTTTATTCTGCCTTCACTTGAAACAAAAAACAAAATTCAGCTTGTTGTCTCATTTGAATTGTTTCTCTGGAATGCAGTCTTCTTACGAGCAGTCCCACTACCTTATCTACTTAATTTAGATCTGCATGAGACACAGAGTGTCAGGAAAATGACTAAACCATCATAAAAATGGTATTGGCAAACAAATTGCACCCATGAGTCATGAGATCATGAACTGAGGTGTTCATAGATTCTTCCTGTGGGGATGTGGACTTGAGTTGACTTCCTGGTGTTGCTTTGTTCATGGATCAGAAGGCTGGCTTTACAGTCCCAGATCCACTCCATTTTGACTGAGCAAAATGTATTCTCCCTAAACTTTACTTTCCTCCTCTGCTAAATGGGTTTACTAATACCTACCAAGTAGAGATATTATGAAGCCAAGAAGATCATGCAAGACATGTGAAGGGGCTTTGTCAATGGCCATGTGCTTTAAAAATGTAAAGATGGGTGATTATATTTGTGCTAGAAAATTCCCAACCATATTCTGGGTGGCCAGTTCTCACCCTTCAATGGGTGGCTTCTTGCAGAAGAAGCCTTCTATCAGTTTTATAAACATAGCAAAGAGCTTCACCTGGGAACAAAGAGACCTCATAAAACTTTAGAGACATCTCTGTTTGGAGAGTTTGTCAAGTGACTGAGCTTGGTTCCAGAGAAAACAGCCCTGAGGGGACCTGATTGGGGAGCAGAGCACGTAGGAGAGTTCATGTTTTCCCCATGACTCGACTCTCTCTGACGCATCCATCCACAGTAACAAGTGGAAAGAGGTCGTAGACTGCCCCAGCTGGGTGTCTGAGAGCAGAGGGAAGCCTCTGTGAAATGACATGGCTTGAAAACCAGCTCTGAGTGTAAGCGAACAATTTCAGCTAGAGATTTAAAATGATCTTTCCCAACCAAGAAGAATCAGATCGCGGTGGGGCAAGAGCATTGGAGGCATCACAGGACATCACCTCCAAGTCATTAAAGGCCAGACTCTGCATCCTGAATTTAGCGATGTATTTGCTCATCCTCATTATTAATCTCACAGAACTCTTTCCTGCCCCTTTGAGAAATTTCATAAAGGAATGAGGCAATTTCATTTTGGCATTGCCTGGGTCCATTAAGACCGTATCCTGCAGCCAAGAAACAACTCGCATGATCGTGAAATTACAAGATACTAGAAGTTGGAAGGAATTTGGAGAACATTAATTGGAAGCTGAAACCCCAGGGTGAAGTGGCACACCCATGGGCAAGCAGTGAGTGGGCCCAGAAGGCGACATCTTCACTCCCAGCCCAGGGCGACAGAACTGTATCCTCTCAACCTCCTAGAGCAGAAACCTTGAGAATCCAGCTGCTTCCATTTGCTAGCTGTGGTCCAGAGATAGGGTGGATCTAGGTTCTAAATGCACTCTTTTATCGAAGCAACCTAGGAACTCTGCCAAGGCAATTCATTCTGAAACCTGCTACCTAAGTAGGCTACATGATGTCATCATCTGCCTAGAGAAACTTCCAGTCATTACACTCGTTGGAATTGCATCAGGCATCAGATATATTCACCCACTCAGTCCTTCTCCTTACCAAGCAGGCTTTTGCTTCTCCGTAACTTCTTCCAAACTGTCCTAGACGGTAAAGGAGCTGGAGAAGACCACCAAGACTTGCTGCAATGCTCTAGATCCCGGTTTAACTTTTATTTAACTGAAGAACAGGAAAAAATAAGTTCAAGTACTTCTCTAAGCCAGATGTGTTCCATTCATCCCAGTTAACCCTCACAAGAGTTTGATAACTGCAGTTGCCAATTGAGGAGACTGAAGCAGGAGGTAAAATAACTTTCTCCAAGTCAGAAATTTAGTGAGCGATATGGCCAGTGTGCCCATCTCCAGTGGCACCTGGTCTGTCACGCTGAGGGTTAACAAGCGTAGCGCAGTCCATGTGTGTGCATGCCCAGCAGCTTCAGCTGTGTCCAGCTCTGTGCGACCCCAGGGACTGTAGCCCACCAGGCTCCTCTGCCATGGGATCAGGGCTGCCGTTTCCTTCTTCAGGCGATCTTCCCGGGCCAGGCATCACATCCGAGTCTTTTATGTCTCCTTCATAGCAGACCAGTTCTTTACCCCTAGTGCCACCTGGGAAGTCCCTGAGTCACACCTGGATTTAACCTAAATTCAAGTCCATTCTGGGCCAGATAAATCTGTCCTTTGTGCTCTAGAGAAAAGCAGCATGCCAACTTCACCAAACGCTAAACTAGTCTAAGATAATTTAAAAGATAACGATTTAGTTAAGCGATTACTGTGTTCCAGACACTGGGCTAAGCCTTTTAAATTAATTACTGCCTGGCAATCACAGAAGAGAATTATATAACAGGCATACTTCATTTATTGCCCCTTACTTTATTGCACTTCATACATAGATACTGCGTTCTTTACAGACTGAAGGTTTGCAGCAGCCTTGCATCAAGCAAGTCTTCTGGCACCATTTTTCCAACAGCATTTGTTCACTTCGTGTAACTGTGTCCCATTTTGGTAATTCTTGCAATATTTCAAAATTTTTCATTATAATTATGTTCGTTATGTGACCTGTGATCTTTCCTGTCACTATTACAAAAACTGATGACTTGCTGAATGTTCAGATGATAGTTAGCATTTTAGCAATTAAGTATCTTAATGTATCACTTCTCTGGTGGCTCAGTGGTAAAGAATCCACATGCAGTCCAGGAGATGCCGGTTTGATCTCTGGGTCAGGAAGATCCCCTGGAGAAGAGAATGGCAATCCACTCCAGTATTCTTGCCTGGGAAATTCTATGGACAGGGGAACCTGGCAGGCTACAGTCCATGGGGTCACAAAAGAGTCAGACATGACTGAGAGACTGAACATACACACACAGAGAAAAGAAGGAAATCACTCCCAAAATACAGTAAAAATATAGAAATGGAAACAAGAATAAAAATATAAGGAAGGATTAATTTAGGAGATCCGTGACTTAGTGATTAAAAACTAACAACAATTTTTAAATTAAGGGATGTGTTTCTTTTTAATAATAATGCTGTTGCACACTAACGGACTGCAACATAGTATAAACATAACTTTTATATGCACTGGGAAACAAAATTTCATGCCACTCGCTTTATTGCAATATTCGCTTTATTGCTACAGTCTGGAACCAAATCAATAGTATCTTCAACATTTGCATGTATTCAGATCATCCCTATTGTTGCTGTTCAGTCACTCAGTCATGTCCGACTGTTTGCAACCCCATGGACTGCAGCATGCCAGGCCTCCCTGTCCTTCACTATCTCCTGGAGCCTGCTCAAGCTCATGTCCAGTGAGTCGGTGATGTCATCCAACTATCTCATCCTCTATCATACCCTTCTCCTCCTGCCTTCAATCTTTCCCATCAAGATTCCTATTGTTAGCTGCCTAAATTACCCAGCCAGAAAGAAACAGAGGCATATGCCCAGAACCAGCATGCCATGATGTCACCTAGTTATAGAGAATGGCAGAGAGGAAGTTCTATTCAGAAGCTCTGGCAGGCTTGGGAAGATGAAACTGCAGACCAGTGTCTAGACATAGAAACCTTGTCTTCAGCATCCTCTGTCCTGGACTGTGAGGGTAATAATCCAGTGACCTAAGCTCCAACAAGAGGCCACACCTTGACTTGCTCTATGCTGAAATAACAGCACCTAAGAGACTTCTCACAGACCTGATGGACATGAGTTTGAGCAAGCTTCAGGAGGTGGTGATGGACAGGGAAGCCTGGCGTGCTGCAGTCCATGGGGTCACAGAGAGTTGGATACGACTGAGCGACTAAACTGACTGAAGAGACTTCTAGCTCTTGTTCAGTGCAACCCTACCCAGAGAAAGGTAGCCTTGCCCCCTTGTAATAGTCACCAGAAAGTTCACACTTCAATAAAACTATAGGGATGGTCCCCACCTTGTATGGGTGAGAGTTTCAACTCTTCTTCCAACCAGTCTGTTTGGGGAGACTGTTTGGATTTGTTTTGGTTACCAGCACTAGTAACAGGTCAAAACACTGACTTGATTGACCTCATTCAGTTGCCTAAGAGCCTCTTGACTTGTTATCTCATCATCTCCATACAATCTTTCCTTCTGTGCAGGCAAATTGACATGTAGAAGATGTTTCATTCTTTCTCTGGGCTTCTGCTGGGGCCCTTTCTCCTTGCTAATCTCTGTCCTTAGAAACTTCCCTGGTCTTCCCTAATAGTCCAGTGGCTAAGACTCCACATTCCTGATATAGGGCACCAGGGTTCCATCCCTGGTCAGGGAACTAGATCCCACATGCCACAATTAAAGATCCCGTGCAGACAAATAAATAAAAAAAATTTTAGGAAAAAAAAATCTCCCTGACTTTTCATACCCAGCTCTGGTCACTCCTTCACTCTACCTTGGCATTTGGCAAGCAGGCTATTATTTTTTTGTTCACAAGTTTTTAAAATTGCCTCAATTACCTGTTTTATTTATCTTAAGTCAGAAGCTTCTCAAAGGCAAGGATTTATCTTTTATTTACTTGGTTTCCCACCCCTGACACATAGCATTCTCTTCACACATGACAGATTGCCTGGTCACCTTTTGTTTCCTCTGGCCCAGCCTCCAAAATAACGAAAAACATCACACAAGCAAATAGGGGAAAAGTCTGGGCTTTCCAGTCTATAGAAAAATAGATAATTCTCTCTGAGCATTTCATGTGCGTTTCTTGATTGCTAATCAGATTTCACTTAAGCATTAGTGACTTTTAAAAACAGAATTAAGACTTACTGAAGACCTCAGTGTGCCAGGTTCTCACACACATTATTTCAGTTATCCTCACGACAGCCATAAAGAGCAATAAATGTTTTTCTCATTTTGGAGATGAGAAAAATGACTCTGAGATATTTAAGTTATTTTCCCAAGGCCTTCTGGATTCAAAGCCCAGGCTAAGTCCAAACCCTGCTCAGCTGCACAGTTCCCAGCTACGCCCCGGGGCTGCCTTGCTCGACCTGCTCATTCCTCTTCATTGACAGGCTTATCTGTAAGTTGCATAACATCGACTCCAAGGGAGAATAATGGCCTCCTGATAAAAGGGAGTGGGGAAGAGGAAAAAACTTTTCTGAGACTCCACTGTGTGCCAGGCCATATGCTAGCTGCTTCTTTTTCTTCTTTGATAATCTTGTTGTTCAGTTGCTCAGTTGTGTCCAACTCTTTGCGACACCAGGGACTGTAGGCTACCAGGCTCCTCTGTCCATGGAATTTTCCAAGCAAGAAAACTGGAGTGGCTTGCCACCTCCTACTCGAGGGGATCTTCCCAAGCCAGAGATCGAACCTGCATCCCCTGCACTGGCAGATGGATTCTTTATCGCTGAGCCACCAGGGAAGTCTCTTTGGTGTCTTAGCTGTTCATTTTTTCAAAATGCTGTTTGATGAAGTTTTTTAGTTTAATATAGTTGAATCCATCAGTCTTTTCCATTATGATTTAAACTTTTTGTATCTTGTTTGAGAATTCCTTCCTCACTTTCATGATCATAAGATACTCCTACAATTTCTTTTAAGTTTTTTTTTTTTTTTAAACAGAGAAGATTCAATTTTGACTCTTTCATGCTGGATCTGTTTCTTTGGCCGCTTGTGTTGTTATATTCACACAAAACGGCCTGCCGCAGAGAATCCTGCCCCTTTGCTAACAGGCTTTCGTTCAGAACCCTGTCCACCTATAGATGGCAGGAAGGAAGGAATGAACATATTCCCCCTGCCTGAGGCTTGCCATTCTAGAAGATACTTGCAAGAGTAAATGGCTTTTTTACTTTGTTTTCTTACCTCCCCCCATCTCTGATACATGAAAGAACCTGGCATCCAGACCCTGACAAGATGATTATTTTGAGACATTACGCTGCCATCTTCTCAGTCAGTTGGCTTTCCCAATAAAGTCGTGTTCCTTGCCTCAACACCTCATCCTTGGATTTACTGGCCTCTCTGAGGCAAGCGCTGCCAGCTTAGACTCAGTGACACATTTCCATGTGTCTCCCCCACCCCCACACCCTCCCCACCCCCGCTTTGCACTGCCTTCCCATTCAGGTCACCACAGAGCGAAAACATGGAACGCTTCCCGTGTTCAGATTTCAAGGATGAAATTTGCTTGTCAGCCTCGTGCAGAGGCCATGCTAATCTTCTCTGTATCCTTCCAGTCTATGTGCTGCCAAAATGAGCACTCTGCCAGCCCCAGCTTCTTTATACACATTCACTCTTCCTAGTCACCTCATTGTGCAAATAAGAAAACCCAAGCTTAGGAAGTTACATGATTGCCTTGATTACCCCCACAAGTGTGTGTTAAGATCCAAGTGGTTAGGACCATCTAACCCAAAGCACAGACATGGAACTTCCTAGGAAAACAGTGATGTTCTACTAAAGTAATGGGCTCTGGGACTTCCATAGGGGTCTGGTGGTTAAGAACCCACTTGCCAATGCAGGCAACATAGGTTTGATCCCTGGTCTGGGAGGGCATATCCCACATGCCTTGAGGCAACTAAGCCCGTGCGCCACAATTGCTGAGACAGGGCCCTAGAGCCCGTGGTCCACAACGAGAGACACCACTGTAATGAGAAGCCTGCACACGGCAGTGAAGAGTAACCCCTACTCGCCGCAACTACGGACAGTCCACACAAAGCAATGAAGACCCATCCCAGCCAAAAATAAATAAATGCACTTTTAAAATAACAATTATAAGAAAAAATAAAGTAGTGGGCTCTGTTTTCAGAATTTAGGACTGAGATTTTGGCAGGTTGTCAGATCCAATCAGTAATGTGGTATTCCATGTAAGTGGAATAAAACTCTGAAAGCCACAAACTGGTGACATTGATGATGTCAGGCACTTATTGTGATGATGTGGCTCTCTGAAGACCACAAGAGGAAATGCAGGAGGTGCCAAGCCAAAACCACACAGCCAGCCACCCTCTGGGGGCTGACTGCCCATGAGTGTGCTGCCCATACATCTGTATGGTGGCAAGAGAGCCCAGAAACCACCAGTCCCACTGGATAAGTTTAAACAGCTATCCGCAGGCCATCTCTTTTGGGAGAAATCTCTTCCGAACCATCCTTTGGGCATGGAGCTCACTGGATCAACATTGCACACAATGGAATAACACAAATCATTTTCAAATCAGAGATATAGCAAATACTGATTGCATTCTCCACTTAGCAGTCATTCATTTCCTTCCTGAAACACCCCAGGTTTCCTCTGAGCCCCGCCCTTCCCTGCTGTCAGTAAGCTGACTCTCCCAAGGATGCCAGGGGCAGGCAGGTGACCAGGCCAGCAAATCAGAGCACTGTGTTCTCTTCTGGGTCACAGTTATGTGTCCAGATGAGCCTGCAACCTACGATATCCAATGAGACTTCTGCTTGTGCTGTAAGTAGGACACCCTCTCTTACCTTCTGGGTTTTCACCTGGCAGGATGTTGACTTAGAATTGAGAGCAGCCAGTTTCCCTCTGTGCAGAGCTAGAGAATGAAGTCAGCACAGAGAAGGGACTTCCCTGGTGGTCCATTGGTTAAGACTCCATGATCCCAATGCAGGGGACTCGATCCCTGGTCTGGGAACTAGGATCACACATGCCTCAAGGCAACTATATATATATATATATATACTGTGTGTGTGTGTATATATATATATATATATATATATATACAGTAGAGCTAAACCATATATGTAGTAGATATATATATACACTATTTTTTTTTTTTTAATCACCACAGAGGAAAGCAGAGATACTGCTGTGGACTGAATGGCTGCACTCCCGCCCCAAACTCGTATGTTGAGATCCTTACCCCAGTGTGACGGTATCAGTTAGTGGGGCCTTTGGGAGACGTTCAGGGCATGAGAGTGGAGCCCTCATCAATGGGTGAAGCTCAATGCCTTTATGAAAGAGACTCCAGGGCGCTGTTTTCCTGCTTTTGCTGCGTGAGGACAGTGAGAAGACATCCATCAGTGAAGCAGGAAGCCAGCCCGCATCAGACACTGAGCTGCCAGCGCCTGGATCCAGCACCTTGATCTCAGACTTCTAAGCCTCCACAACTGAGAGAACCGAATGTCTGCTGTTTAAGCCACCCAGTTGGGCATCCCTGGCAGTGCAGTAAATAAGAATCCACCTGCCAACACAGGGGCCATCAGTTCGATCCCCGGTCCATGAAGATTCCACGTGCTGTGGAGCAACTAAGCCCGTGCACCACAACTGCTGAGCCTGTGTGCTCCAGCTAACTGAAGTCTGAGTACCTAGAGGAGCGTGCATTCCGCAGCAAGAGTAGCCACCAAGATGAGAAGCCTGAGCACCGAAACAAGCTCACCACTCACAACTGGAGAAAAGCCGTGAGCAACAGTGAATACCCAGCACAACCAAAAATAAACTAAGCAAGCCACCCAGTCTGTGGCATCAACATTTCTGTTACAGCAGCTTGAACAGAGTTAAGACAGGTACCAATGAAGAAGGTCCTAACGACCTTGTTTTGCAGTTGCACCCTATGGGTTGCGTCCTAATGACATTGTTTGACCCTTAAAGCTGACCTGGACTTTTCAATTTCCTGAGCTAATAAATTCCCACTTTTTTGCTTAAGTCATTTTGAATCTATTTTTGTATCACTTGCAAGAGAAAAAGTCCTGACACAATGGCCTTTCAAAACAGAAGTCCCTCTCGGGGAAAAAATGTCCCTCTCCCTTGAGGTTTTGGGGCTTCAGAGTTAATGACAGTCTGATAGAACTGAATCTTTTTCATATCTTTGCTTAACTGTCTCCTCAGTAAGGCCTTTCCTGACTAAAGTCATTTCGATTATGACTTCCTCCAACCCAGTAACCTTGTCCCCCTCCCTGTTCTGTTTTTAAGTTTTCACCATGCAATACACTACTTATTTTACTTGTTTGTTTTCTTTGTCGTCTGTCTTCCATAACTAGAATGTAAGTCATAAAGGTGGATTTTTTTTAGTCTATTTTATTCATTAAAGTCTCCATTGGGCTTCCCTGGTGGCTCAGACGGTAACGAATTCTCCTGCAGTACAGGAGACCTGCGTTCGATCCCTGGGTCGGGAAGATCCCCTGGAGAAGGGCATGGCAACCCACTCCACTGGAGAATCCCATGGACAGAGGAGCCTAGGGGCTACAGTCCACGGGGTTGCAAAGACACAATTGAGCAACTAACACATTGGACTCAGACAGACTTGGGTTCAAATCTGGACTCCCCAGTGAATGGTTACTTGCTCTAAGTAAATTTCGATGAGATTCAGTTTCTCACATATAAAGTAAGCTGGGGGTAATAATAGATACTCTCAGGATTATTGTGAGATCAGATGAGATGATAAAATCCTTGCCTGCCATCCTATAGGCTCCCATTATAGGTTACCTACATACAGTGGAAGTGAGAAATAGATTTAAGGGCCTAGATCTGATAGAGTGCCTGATGAACTATGGAATGAGGTTCGTGACACTGTACAGGAGATAGGGATCAAGACCATCCCCATGGAAAAGAAATGCAAAAAAGCAAAATGGCTTTCTGGGGAGGCCTTACAAATAGCTGTGAAAAGAAGAGAAGTGAAAAGCCAAGGAGAAAAGGAAAGATATAAGCATCTGAATACAGAATTCCAAAGAATAGCAAGAAGAGATAAGAAAGCCTTCTTCAGCGATCAATGCAAAGAAATAGAGGAAAACAACAGAATGGGAAAGACTAGAGATCTCTTCAAGAAAACTGGAGATACCAAGGGAACATTTGCAACATTTCATGCAAAGATGGGCTCGATAAAGGACAGAAATGGTATGGACCTAACAGAAACAGAAGATATTAAGAAGACGTGGCAAGAATACACAGAAGAACTGTACAAAAAAGATCTTCACAACCCGGATAATCACGATGGTGTGATCACTCATCTAGAGCCAGACATCTTGGAATGTGAAGTCAAGTGGGCCTTAGGAAGCATCGCTACGAACAAAGCTAGCGGAGGTAATGGAATTACAGTTGAGCTATTTCAAATCCTGAAAGATGATGCTGTGAAAGTGCTGCACTCAATATGCCAACAAATTTGGAAAACTCAGCAGTGACCACAGGACTGGAAAAGATAAGTTTTCATTCCAATCCCAAAGAAAGGCAATGCCAAAGAATTCTCAAACTACCACACAATTGTACTCATCTCACACGCTAGTAAAGTAATGCTCAAAATTCTCCAAGCCAGGCTTCAGCAACACATGAACCATGAACTTCCTGATGTTCAAGCTGGTTTTAGAAAAGGCAGAGGAACCAGATATCAAATTGCCAGCATCCACTGGATCATCGAAAAAGCAGGAGAGTTCCAGAAAAACATCTATTTCTGCCTTATTGACTATGCCAAAGCCTTTGACTGGGTGGATCCCAATAAACTGTGGAAAATTCTTCAAGAGATGCGAATACCAGACCCCCTAATCTGCCTCCTGAGAAACCTATATGCAGGTCAGGAAGCAACAGTTAGAACTGGACATGGAACAACAGACTGGTTCCAAATAGGAAAAGGAGTACGTCAAGGCTGTATATTGTCACCCTGCTTATTNACCACCTTATGCGAAGAGTTGACTCATTGGAAAAGACTTTGTTGCTGGGAGGGATTGGGGGCAGGAGGAGAGGGGGACGACCCAGGATGAGATGGCTGGATGGCATCACGGACTCGATGGACGTGGGTCTGAGTGACCTCTGGGAGTTGGTGATGGACAGGGAGGCCTGGCGTGCTGCGATTCATGGGGTCGCAAAGAGTCGGACACCACTGAGCGACTGAACTGAACTGAACTGACACATAGGGCAACCAACCAGAATGAGAAAGAGAAATCACTAAAATGATACATCAAAAGATCCTGCTCGTCTTTTGTGAATCCATGATGACTGAGGAACAACCAAGGGTATATGCTTGACTCAGCATGACAACCAAGATTTTTGTCCACTGTTAGCATGTCTACCTGGTTTTAGAGTGACTGATCCAAGGAAGAAGGCTTTTGGATGGTGTGGGAATTCTTGTGGGTCACAGATGATAAATTACTGTCTCCTGGTAAAAGATGATGTGACTTGTATTATCTGCTTATTTATATAATGCTGTAGATTGAATGTTTGTGTCCACCCTGAAATTCCTATATTGAAGCCCTCTCCCCCACAATGGGACAGTGTTTGGAGATGGAGCCTTTGGGAGGTGACTAGGGTTAGATGAGGTAATAAAGGTGATGTCCAGGCTTCTCTAGTGATCCATTGGTGAAGAATCCACCTGCCAACGCAGAAGACACCGGTTCAATTCTGGTCTGGAAAGATCCCACATGCTGTGGGGCAACGAAGCCCTCGAGCCACAGCTGCTGAGCCCGCACTCTTGAGCGCATGCGCAGCGACAGGAGAAGCCACTGCAGTGAGAAGCCTGGGCACCATAACTACAAGCAGGCCCTGTGCACTGTAACTAGAGAAAGCCGGAGCACAGCAAGGAAGACCCAATGCAATCAAAAGTAATAAAAAGTGCATTGTTTAAAAAATTAATAAATGGCTTCAGCCTTAATAAAAGGCTGAAGCAGAAGCTCCAATACTCTGGCCACTTGATGCAAAGAGCTGACTCACTGGACAAGACCTTGATGCTGGGATAGATTGAGGGCAGGAGGAGGAAGGGATGACAAAGGATGAGATGGTCGCATAGCATCATAAACTCAATGGACATGAGTTTGAGCAAACTCCAAGAGATGGTGAAGGACAGGGAAGCCAGGTGATCTGCAGTCCATGGGGTCACAAAGAGTCAGACACAACTTAGTGACTGAATAACAATGAAGGAGGGCTTGCCCTTTGTCTCTCTCTCCCCCACCTCCCCCATCAAATGAGGACACAGAAGGAGGTGGCCATCTGCAAGTCGGGAAAAAAGACCTCACAAACACCTGACTGTGCTGATACCCTGATTTCAAGCCTCTAGCTGGCAGAACTGTGAGAAAATAGGTATCTGTTGCTTAAGCCACCCAGTCTATGGTATTTGTTATGGCAGCCGGAGCTGACAAAGACACTTGGGTACTCTTCCTTTCTTGTTACAAAAAAATGAGAACCTGTGTAATTAAAAGTAAAGTGAGAATAAAAAATGTCAGGGGCAAGGAAAGTGCACATTAGCAAAGAAAGTGTAGAGAAAGGGGAGGAGCAAGTTGTTCATTGGGTAATAGAGAGTTCTAGCACTGAGATTTACATTTCTATGAGCTTCCAGTTGGCCAAAGAAAAGAGATAGAGGGAGACATTGTAAGGGTCAGCAAAGGGCAGTTTCCCATTGGCTTAATCTCTAGGGGTTTAGAAACTTCTAGAGTTCAAGAGAAGCATCAATTATTTAGCATTGTATGAGGTTTGGCTACTTGACTCCATCATTATATGATTGGGGCCTTAACAAACAAGCTCAGGTGAGTAGGTTCAAATGAACATGTTGAACTTTAAGAATTGCCAAGGGAGCTCCCTAGTGGTCCAGTGGTTAAGACTCAGTGCTTTCACTGCCAAGGCCCAGGTTTGATTCCTGGCCAGGTTTGATTCTGAGGCACAGGTCTGACAATATTATGAATGCAGCCCAGAATGTCATGTGGCATAACCAGGAAAAAAAAAAAGAAGAAAAACAATTGTTGAGAAGTTATCCAGTAGGCTGAGGCTTCCCTGGTGGCTCAGATGATAAAGAATCCGCCTGCAATGCAGGAGACCCAGGTTTAACTCCTGGGTCGGAAAGATCCCCTGTAGAAGGGAATGGCTACCCACTCCAGTATTCTTGCCTGGAGAATCTCATGGACAGAGGAGCCTGGCGGGGGGCTACGGTCCATGGGGTTGCAAAGAGTTGGACACAACTGAGCAACTAACTAACTTCCACTTTCACTTTTTCTATCCAACAGGCTGCCTGCTTTGGCTTATCACATTTAATGAAGTTTCTCTTTTGGTAGCAACTTCTTTATTATTTTTTATAAGTTAAAAAAAAAATTTATCTGCCTGCACCAGATCTAAGTTGCAGCACATGGCATCCTCAATCTTGTGGGATCTAGGTCCCCAACCCCCTGGAACCCAGGCCCCCTACATTGAGATTGTGGAGTCCTAGCCACTGGACCATCGAGGAAGCCCAGGCAACTTTTTAAAAATAGACTCCTCTTTGTCCTGTAATAATGGATGTGAGGTTTTTAAAGAAAAAACTCCAGTTCTCACCATGGAGCCCTTTAGTTCCTATCTTAGTTAACTCCATGAACCTTTCTGCAATTCACTCTCCTCGTTGTAGGAATAAGCAATCCCAGTTCAGAGAGGTTAAGTAATTTGCCTGCAGGCTTCCAGCTAATATGTCAAAAAATGGGAACCCAACGGCTTCTGCTCTTTTCATTCCATCAGTGTTCCTCACGCTTTATTCTTATATGTGCCTTCTTCACTATCTTTGTCCTACCCTCTAACATGTATGATTGTTTAACATTTTTCAGCAGATTAACTCTCTGTATTATAAGTTTAATTTTTCTTTAAGCAGTATTCATGAAATTATAAATTTGATGTGTTTGGTATATGTATGTTATGTTAACAATATTATTGTGTGCATATGCTCAGTTGCTTAGTTATGTCCAACTCTTTTCGACCCGTGGACTGTAGCCTGCCAGGCTCCTCTGTCCATGGGATTCTGCAGGCAAGAATGCTGGAGTGGGTTGCCATTTCCTCCTCCAGGGGGTCTTCGGATCCAGAGATTGAACCTATGTCTCTTTTGCAGATTTTTCACCACTGTTCCATCTGAGAAGCCCTATATTGACAATATTATGAATGCACATTAAACTAATTATATAACCTATTAATTTTTAAATTTAAAGTCATGTGCATATGACCTAACATATTCCTCTAATGGTGTGCATATTCAACCTTTGGAAAACCTTACGCAGTGTCCAGAAGTGAAAAAATGTGAACATTTCAATGAACAATACTGTTCGTTGTTGCTGTTCTGGGTTCTAGAGTAACAAAACCAATTTTTAAGCAAGGCTCATCCCCTGTCTCTGAAAGCAAAAAAAATTGAGACCCGCAGAATGTTTTAAACAGCCACGATGTTATCACAAGAGACATGGCTAGACGTACAGAAAGTCTGCAGTGAGGGGATACAATCACTTAAATAGCTAGGTTTTTGCTCTTCTGTTCAAAATAAACATTTCTTAATAGTTACACTTCAAGCAGTGCCATGAATAAAAATCAAACAAAAAAACCTTTGGACTTTGATAACTACAAGCAGACTAATAGCAAATCATATTTAAATAAGGCCTTCATAAGTGCATCATGATGAAACAGAAGCAATAAGGTTAATTAAGTCTTTATGTTCTATTATATACCTAGGGAACCCAGCCTCTTTAGATTAAACAATATTAAAGATAGAAGGGCATGTGGTAAGTTGCATTTATCCTCAATGTATCAACGAAATATTCTTCTTGGATTTTCACTGGCTGCTTTTAAAGTTGGTTTGAGCAGTAACCCCAAGAAAGGATCTTTTGATCTAACCAAATGAAGGAGTAATCCGTTAGTGCTCAAGCAAGAAAGACATAGGACTTCCCAGGTGGCACAGTGATAAAGAATCCACCAGCCAATGCAGGAGATACTAGAGACTTGGGTTCGATTCCTGGGTCAGGAAGATCCCCTGCAGGAGGGCATGGCAACCCACTCCAGTGTTCTTGCTTGGGAAATCCCATGGACAGAGGAGCCTGGCGGGCTATAGTCCGTGGGGTCACAAAGAGTTGGACATGACTGAGTGCACACACACACAGAGGAAGACATCATTTGCTCATGCAGCTGACAGCTACTGGATGGTTGCCTAGTGATGCTAGATATCGCACTAGGCTCTAAGATACCCTTATAAGATACGGTCCCTGACCTTGGGGAGCTCATAGCCTAGTTGGAGAGATAAACAAATCAAACAGAATGATCATGCTGTGTTGTGTGGCTACAGGTATTGGGGTGGGCAAAAAGTTCGTTCAGGTCTTTACATAAGATGATGTGGAAAACCCTGAACGAACTTTTTGGCCAACCCAATACTAGGGGGTCCCGGCAAAAAGGAATTATATACAGCCTGAAGGAGTCAAGACAGGCTTCACAGAGAAGAGAAAGGGGCAGAGCTAAGTGCTTATGGATGAACTGGAATTAGCCATGAGGCAACTCCAGGGAGAAGGACTAAATCACATTTGGGAAAGCACCTTGGTGAAGGACTACAGGGTGGAATTGAAGACCAGGTTGTTTATGGTGAACAAGTCATTCAGTGCAGCTTAAACGAAGAAGGGGAGAAAAAGTTCAGGCTGGAGATGGACCAGGTGATGACAAGCCTGACTAAGTAGCCTATCCTGAGAGCTACAGAGCCGTTCGAGTGGGGTGGGCAGAGCAGACGGGCTGCCTGATGGCGGCTGCCAGGACTCCTCTGTGAGCATGGCTCGCCTCCATTCTTGGGACGTTCCCTGAACACATTTGGCAACAGGGCAGCAGCTGCGATTACCCACGGCTGGAAAACAGGGTCTCTCTGGCATGTTATTCGGGCAAGTGTAATTACGGATAATGGGCCTCAATTTGCCCATCAGGAATTTGCACAGTTGGCTCTGTCGCTGGAATTTCAATATTTCACGTTGTGCTTGTGTACCGGAGTTAGACAGCAGCAGAAGCAGAAGCGGCCGTGGTTTCTCAGCAGTTCCGTGCATTGACTTTGCAAATGGTCCTGGGCCTTTGTGAAGCAGTGGTCCTTCCTTGAAGAGCAAGCCTTGCCCTGAGCAAACCCATCCCCCCGGAAGAGGTTTCCAGCCACGCTCCTCAAGCACCAGGTCTGGAAGCCGAGCAGACAGGACCTGCTGGTCCAGTGAGGCCGAGGTCCTCTCCTGGAGTCCACAGCTGGGAAGGAGGACTACGTCCGCTAAGATCCTGGTCTGTAACCCAGGCTGACACACAATTAAAAAAAACAAAAAAGATGCTTTGAATGTGAATATTTCAGCTCCACTTAGGGCAATTGCCTTGGAAACTCTTGCTTCATTACTGTTTTTCTTCTTTAGGCTGCTTTCTGGTGCAGGGTCAACCAATTTTGTTTTCCACTATTCCAATTTCATGTTCTATTCTTGTCCCAGAACTGGCCTTTCTATCCATTCTACACATATTAGTCTAGTATTTGGCCATATATCAAGTCATGTTCTAAAGGCTTCATGTGTATTAAGTCATTTACTTCTTGTAACAAAAGTATGCGATAAATACAGATAAGGAAGTTACTATACCCATTTTACAGATGAGAAAATAAAGCCCAGAGTAGGGGAAATCAGATCTGAACCAGGCAGTATTGTTCCAAAGTCTTACACCAAACTTCACTTGAATTTCATACATTCCAACTTGTATTTTCTTAATATCTGAGATTTTTTTTTACTAAGCATTTATTTTATAAAAATAAAGTATTTTTTATATTTTTTGGTGCTATGTATTTTACATGTGTGACTTCCTCCGGACAACTGAAAAGGACAGATACAGCTAAATGAACTAAGCCATAGTGATTTAAGCAACTTGCTCGTGATTATGCTGATAGTAAGTGGGAAAGCCGCTGGCCTCTGAGCCAGACAGAGCTCCTTATCCCCCCATCTATTGCTTCATTCTCTCTTGTACTGATTGTTTGGGGGTATTTTGACAACTTGAGTCTGCCCTAGGACCGTACCACCATGATGACCCTAGACACAGCCCAGGCCCCACTCAAGGGGAAGCTATGACAATCCACCACAATCTCAGAGAAAGGAAATAGAAACCTGCAGTTACTCTGTGAGGCCTCATTCTCACTGCTTTAAAGGGCCTTTAAAGGGCCTTTTTAATAAACACAGCTCTAACAATTATATCCTCCATTTATGAAATGCTTTCTAATGTGCCAGGCACGTTATATATGATACTCCTAAGCAGCATGACAATCCTACAAGGTCAATATTATTACTGCTATTTTACTGATGAGGAAACAGAGGCTCAAGGAAGCTAAATAATTTACCTACCATCACCCAATTATTCAGATATGCTGACTCCAATATCCAGACGTTTTCTCCTATACCTGGCTTCTTGTGAGCTAGATTCAGAATAAACCTTTCCAAGGGCTTAGAGAAAATACAGAGGGTGAAAGAAAATAGATTTAGCATGAACTGGGGGCATTTCTTCATTTATTTGGCTTTGTCTGGTCTTAGCTGTGGCACCCGGGATCTCTGGTCGTGGCCTATGAACTCTTAGTTGAGGCATATGGCGTCTAGTCCCTGACCAGGGATTGAACCCGGGCCCCTTGCGTAGAGAGCACGGAGTCGTAGTCACTGGACCACCAGGGAAACCCCTGGGAGACATTTCTTTTTTTCCTTCTTTCCTCTCTCCTATCCGGCCTTCTTGCTTTCCTTCCTCTTTTCAATTAAAAATGACACAGTGGTTAACAAAGCTAACAGAAGCCCTGGACTTGGCCTCCTGTCATCTTTAAAATCCAAGTTCCACCCATGCACAATTATGACCGCTGACAATAAAATCCCAACCCAGTGTGAATCAGCACAAAGAAAAAGCAAAAGAGGGCAGGGCTGGGGCTTGGTGCTTAGAGTTAGCCCCAAAGTTATGAGTCAGAGAAGTCTTAGGATAACCTCCTGCCAAGTTAATCCCAGGCCAGGGCTTGCCAAGGTGCAGCTGCTCTCACAAACTCCAGAGGACCAAAGTGGACTGCCCTGGGGAGAAAGAGCAGTTCTACTGGGCTGGAGAGAAACCACTGGACAAGTCATAGAAATTGTTGTCATTGACTGACTCTCATTGGTGCTACTGTGGCAGAAGACAGTCCTACAGTCACGTAGGTGGCGGTGTATCTGTTTAATTCTCCTCTGCACTGTGCCCAGATACTCAGTAAAGGTGTGTATAATGCATTCAAAATGGAGGCACAGATTTGTTTGTATTACTAATACAATGCTTGCAATGTGAATGAACCAAAAGTAAAATGTCAACACATGCTTGCGTGCTATCCTAAAAACAATGGCATGGGTTTCTGAAAGCAAAAGTTGCTCAGTCCTGTCCAACTCTTTGCGACCCCATGGACTATAGCCCTCCAGGCTCCTCTGTCCATGGGGATTCTCCAGGCGAGAATACTGGAGTGGGTTGCCATGCCTTCCTCCAGGGGATCTTCCCAATGCAGGGATGGAATCCAGGTCTCCTGCACTGTGGGCAGATTCTTTACCAACTGAGCCACCAGGGAGGCCCAAGAATACTGGAGTGGGTAGCCTGTCCCTTCTTCAGGGGATCTTCCTGACCCAGGAATCAAACTGGGGTCCCCTGCATTGCAGGCTGATTCTTTACCAACTGAGTTACCAGGGAAGCCCCCACATGGGTTTACAGAGACCTAAACAAAATGAAAGAATGTTTGTCATAGCTTGTGCTTGGTCTGGGTTCTCCACATCTCCTCCAGGTCCACCTCTCTCTCTGCATCTGAACTTTGTGAGTAAATTCTAAGGTCAGAAGGTGTCAGAATCACCTTGTGCTCCAACTTCAGACAGACCTAGGTTCTTATAGAGAGACTAATCTGCACTTCTTTCAAAACACAGAAACTAGGAAATTTTCTCATATCCTTCTAGAGAAAGAAGAGGGAGTTATCTATCCATCCTTGTGGAACGAGAAGAGGACTTTAGAATCATAAAGATCCGGAAGCAAACTCTGCTATTTACCATCTGCATAAGCATTGAGCAGTTTATTCATCTGTAACAATGAAGAAAATGAGACTTAACCTTGGAAACTTGTTGAGAAGACTAAGTGAGAACGTACATGTTAAAATGCCCAGGATGATGGCTGGCTTGTAATTAATTAGATCTTCATCACCCAGTCTCCTTGGCTGACCTGTGCTTCTTTCTGCATTCCCGAGGCCTTATGAGAGTCCACACCCCACTCCAGTACTCTTGACTGGAAAATCCCATGGGTGGAGGAGCCTGGTAGGCTGCAGTCCATGGGGTCACTGAGAGTCAGACACGACTGAGCGACTTCACTTTCATTCTTCACTTTCATGCATTGGAGAAGGACATGGCAACCCACTCCAGTGTTCTTGCCTGGAGAATCCCAGGGACCGGGGAGCCTGGTGGGCTGCTGTCTATGGGGTCACACAGAGTCGGACATGACTGAAGCGACTTAGCAGCAGCAGTAGCAGCACCATCTATTCTTTATGATACAGGAATCGTTGATCAGAAATGCACCAAAGGCCACTCTGGGATTCTCTCCAGAAACAAAAATGGGCAATTCAATTGTTCTTTATTCCATAAAATGATGAAGCACATATTCTGGGTTAGGGACTGAACCAGGAGCTGGGGATATATAAATGAGCTGTGGATCTTGGTTTACAAGGGGAAAACAGATAAATCAGACTATAGTTAGGATATCAATAAGGACAAAAGTAGAGTTTGTGCATATCCCAGAAGGAATATTTAAATGGGATTCTCAGGAACTGCTTGAGGGTGTGTGTATGTGTGTGTGTCTGTTGAGAAGTAAGGCATGAAGGAGAGGGGGGCAGGTGGGAGCCTAAAAGGGCAAGCAGGAGTTGACCAGGTGAGGTAGGCAGGTGGGATTGGCTCTGCCAGTAGAGAGAACAATGCCAAGGCAAGGAGTGTGAAACCGCCTTGGTTCTGATGATCAAGGGGACCAGAGCATGTTAGGCAGCGGGGCCAGGGCAGGGGACGGGCCCGGGCCATGCCTGGAGAGTTGGGCAGAATGCGGGAGGGGGGGCTATGCAATGCAATTTTTGGCTTTTAACAGGACATGTACAGTGAGTCCTTGAAGCATTCCAAGCAGGAGGGTAACATGATCAGATTTGCTTTTCTAAACTGCCAAGACAGGGACTTCCCTGATGGTTCAATGGTTAAGAATCTGTCTTCCGATGCAGGGGACCTGGACTCCATTTCTTCCAAAGTGGGAACTAAGATCCCACATGCCATGAGGCAGCTAAGCCCCTGCGCAGCCACTAGGGATGCCCAAACACCACAACTGCTGAGCGTAGTGCTCTAGAGCCGCAGCCAGAAAGAAGCCTTGTGCCACAACAAACACCCAGCACAGCCAGAAAAAGCTGCCATGACAATTTATGTCTGCAGATTTAACTTGTTTTTAGGAACTGATGACATGAACTACCCCACTACCCTTCCCAGGCTTCCCAGGTTGCTCAGTGGGTAATGAACCCACCTGCAATGCAAGAGACACGGGAGATGCAGGCCCGATTCCTGGGTGGGAAGATGCCCTGGAGGAGGGCATGGCAACTCTCTCCAGTATTCCTGCCTGGAGAGTCCTGTGGACAGTGGAGACTGGAGGGCTACAGTCCATCGGATCACAAAGACTGAATTGACTGAGCAAAAAAAAAAAAAAAAAACCCACTACCTTATCCCATGGAAAGAGAAAATTATATCTTCAAAAATTAAAATTTTCAAAGAACCACATGCTAGATGGGATTTTGGTTTTGGGTTGAGGGTCCTGTTGGGGGTGGAAGAAATTGGGTTTGAATAGGAATATTGACTTTATGGGGCTTCCCAGGTGGCGTTAGTGGTAAAGAATCCACCTTCCAATTCAGGAAACACAGCTTGGATCCCTGGGACAGGAAGATCCCCTGGAGGAGGAAATGGCAACCCACTCCCATATTCTTGCCTGGAGAACCCCATGGACAGAGGAGCCTGGCGGGCTATAGTCCATGTAGTCACAAAGAGTCGGACACAACTGAAGTGACTTAGCATGCACACATCACATCACTTCGTGGACTAGTGATGAATCTGTGTCTCCGGTTCTAGCAGGCGGATTCTTCACCACTGAGCCACCAGGGAGGCCCCGAGTCCCTGGTTCTCATAACATGAACAGGAGTTTTGAGATTTTTACCAAATCTGGAGACAATGATACTTACTCTAACAAAAGAGTTCTCAGAGGCCTCTCCAGAGTGAAAAAGCAGGAGGGCTGTAACCCAACCCTGAAATTTATTAGCAGAATCAGTTTACGACTGTCAAGTCTCACTCTTAAGGCACCCCAGTGCTTGCCTTCTATTTCTGGCCCTAACTGAAGCTGTTAGCTTCTCACTTTCAAAAGCATTTAGTTCATTCAATTAAAAAAAGATTATGATTATGAGAAGTCTATCGAAGTGCCATGAAAATCTGATGACCTCATTTTTTTGGGGCAGATCCACAACATTCATGATGACTTGTTTTTAATCATTGTCACTTCTCTTGATCAAATCAACTATCAGGGTTTTGGAGTTTCAAGGGCAGTTTATCCTAAAGGGCAGGACCCATTATCTGAGGCTCTGTCTCTGTAACTTCAATACAACACGCCCACATATCATAAAAATCCCAACCTCAACAGCAGGCAAGATCTGGTAAGCAGACTTAGAAAGTGGATGAAGAAAGAAAGCACAAACTTTCTGTGTTGCAATCCTATATTGCCCTCATTCACTGGAAGGCTTTTCTAATGTCACATTTGTCTTGGCAGATGAAGTGTCACATACTAAGCAGATGATAAGTGGCATAACTCAATGGAAGCATTTGGGAGAGCAAGTCAGGAGCAAATAAGTAGCTGGAATGTGTAGCCACCAGCTCAGACAGGCAAGGTCCTGATTTGGCCACCCGGCTGAAGGTAGACGGGTTGGAGCTTACTTTCTTTTTTTTTGATTGTATTTATTTATTTTTGTCTGTGCTGGGTCTTCATTGCTGCACTGGCTTTTCTCTAATTGTGGAGAGCGGGGGCTACTCTCTAGCTTCAGAGCAAGGGCTTCTCATTGCGGTGGCTTCTCTTGTTGCAGAGCATGGGGTCTAGCAAGGGCCGGCTTCAACAGCTGCAGCTCCCAGGCTCTAGAGCACAGGCTCAATCATGGCGGTGCACAGACAAGTGGACTCTACCACGGAGCCACCAGAGAAGCCTAGGTTTGAGATTACTTTTAAAATCAGTCTCCCCAGGAGTGCGCACATGCGCACGCATATGTGTGCGTGTTACACAGCTGTTGTCTTTCTGTCACTGAATACTTAAAGTAGAAAATCAGGAGGTAATGTCATACTTAAAATGAAGAGAGAAACTAAGATCTTCAAGAGAAAAACAAAAGGTGGAAAGCAGATTTCCAAATTGACCCGATATCCACTTCAAGAGACCAGCTAAAATTACTCCAGCTACAGAGTGTCTTGTGTCCACAGGCTTTGTCCCTAATGTACACTGAGGCCAAGGCCTCTGCAAGCAGCGTTTCTAGTCACAGCTCAGCTAGGAATTATACACCCTCTGGGGTCTGCAGGTCAAGATTTAAGCGCATGAACAAAGGACCTCTTCCAACTAATGTGACAGAGACCCATCCCATCTGAACTGAAGCCAGAAAGGGGAAAGAAAACAAAATTAAATAGTCTTTTCACAAATTTCATTCAAGTTTCACAAGCTGAGACATAGATGTGAAATTTAAAAGACATTCTCTGATGCCTTCATTCTGGATGAATAGGTTTCTACATTTAGGCAGTTTTGGCATTTGCAAGGCACTTGCTTTGTGTGAGGGGAAATGAGTGTGGGGACAGGAGGGAGAGAAGAGGGCGGTGAAGGGCCAGTGTTTAGCCTGTACCTGGTTCCAAGGTTTCCTAAGTTCCCCAGATCTTGGATTCGGTGCTCCATTTAACTGTGAGAGCAGCTCCCAACTTAAAGTGAGACCCAGAACTATCTTCCGGTGTGTCAGTTACTAATCTGACTCTTCCCTAATCGGGAGCTTCACAGAGGTGGTGTTCTTGAACTGATTCTTAAGACTTATCCAGGCAGTCATGCAGTGGAAGAGTTTCTCGGTCGAGGTGGCTGTAGCAACAAGGGCAGGAAGGAAAAAACCAGAGGAAATGTTCTGAACGTGTGAAGATAAAAGACTGAAAGGACTTGGCATCAGTCTGGATGTTTGGGGCAGGGCAGAGGGAGACGTTGGAGGTGACTTGCAGGTTCAGTCCAGTGGTGATGTTTATTGAAGAATGGAGTAATAGAAAAAGGGATGAATTTGGAATGGGAGGTGGTTGTGACAGGTATCTGTTGATTTTGCCTTCCCAGCATCTATCTTGCATCCATGGTACTTCAATTTTCCTTCAAGCAAACGCCTATCCTGTATCCTCTATTCAGGTGGTTTGGGTGTAACTGACGCCATCTTTGGTTCAGTGGGTGGACACATGACCCAGGCCTGACTAATCAGAACTTCATCTCCCAGGCCATCAGGACTCTATACTTTTACACAGAACTGCTAATAGATGCTAATGTAATGGTGGGATGGTGGAACTTTGAGCTGTGTTCTCATAGTGATTTATAAGATTAAGAAATCACCAAAAATAGGGGGATGATGTGATTACAGGGGAGCTAGGTCTTCTTCAGTGACCTGTTTGCAGTACCCTGCTGCCAGTGCTATTGATTCAGGGATGGACATGTGATCAAAGTTGAGCCAAGGAAAGATAGTCCTGAGACTTCTGATCAAAGTGTTGGGAGCTCTTATCTCTTTGGGGGTCCAAAGCTGATGAAATGGGGGCCTGGAGCTTCTGGTAGTTACATTGTTACTATAAGAGAAGAACTTTCTGAAAAAGAAACCAAGATAGAAGAGAGCAGAGCCACGAGAAGGAGACGGTGAAAGACAAAAAGACAAAGAAGGAGATGGTGAAAGATGGGGAGGACGGATTTCTGCTAATGTCATCGCTGAATCACTTAGAATCAGACTTGTTTGGAGTCTGTCACTGGATTTAATTCTCCTTTTTCTTTTTTTTCTTGAACCAGTGAACCAAAAAAGTCTTAATGAATATAAAGATTTTTTTCCCCTCTTTTCTTTATTTTTAAAATTATGAATGCAAGATAACACATCTACTGAAGACTTGGAGATGACAGAACAAATGTACACAGAGTTCCACTTTATAGTACAATTATTTTTTAAGTAGGTAAATTAAGATTTTTAGCTGAAGTTTCAATATCAAACTCTCAAGGATTAATAAAATGAATATACAGAAAAGTAGAAGAATATAGTAGAAAAGCACCATGAACCAATTCAACAGAGTTAAGATTTATACAATTTTCACGCAACAGTAGGATACACATTTAGTCAATTTCCCATAGACTGTAAACTAGGAGACATTGGAACATATTCAGGGACATAAAGCAAGGTGCCAAAACTTCATGGTCTAATGGTATTGAACTCAGAGTCTGTTCTCATATCACTGTGGAGGTATGTTAGAAATCAACATAAAGATGCCATTAAAACAATGTTTATTTCATTTCTGGCTGTCCTGGCTCTTCGTTGCTGTGTGCGGCCTTTCTCCAGCTGTGTTGCACGGGCTTCTCACTGCAGTGGCTTCTCTTGTGGAGCACAGGCTCTAAGCCTGTGGGTTTCAGTAGCTGCAGCTCTTAGGCTCAGTAGTGTGGCAAATGGGTTCAGTTTCTCTGCAGCACATGGAATCTTCCTGGACCAGGGATCGAACCTGGTCTTCTGCATTGGCCGGCGGATTCTTAACTATTGGACCACCAGGAAAGTCCTAAAGATGCTATTTTTGGACAGATCTATTTTAGGTACTGGGAATCACCCAGACAGTTCAAGAAACAAAGCAAAACTAGTGCCCTGGACACTTTCCTTGAGCCCAAAGATAGAGTTTTAAGAGTTGTTCATACAGTTTAAAAAAAAAAAAGCAATAATAAGAGATAAGTGTCACATTTTTGCTTCGTGCCAGGTATTGTTCTAAGGGGCCTTGTATTTATTCTTTCATTTCACCTCACAGAAACTATGTGAGTAAAAAGCTGTTATTTGTATTTTACTGAGAAGGACATTAGTGCACACACAGGGGAAGTTAAGTAGCTTGCTGTGGGGGCCAGACTCCAAGAGTACTCTCATGAAACCTGCCTCTCCTTACTCATGCCGTTATTCCCTTCTCCCTTGCCCCTAGCCCTTGAGTTTGGGCTGGACCTAGTGACTTGCTTCTGTGAATAGAGTGTGACTTGGAGACAGTCATTAAAGTAGTATAGCTTCTACGTTCCTCTCTTTCTCCTCTTGAGGAAAGCCATGTTGTGATCAGCCCCGTGAAATACCTCACGAGGTGAGAAACTGAAGTCCCTAGTAAGTGGCCATCAAAGTGAGTTTGGAAGTGGATCTTCCAACCCCAGTCAAGTTTCCAGAGACTATAACTTCTACTGATAGCTTCACCTCTGGAGAAACTCTGAGCCAGAACCTCTCAGCTAAGCCATTCTCAATTCCTGACCCTCAAAAACTGTGTAGATAGTAAGTCATTATTTGTTTTAAGCTGATGGGCTTATGGCTAATTTGCTACACAGCAGCAGATAATTAATACAGATTTTGGTACCAAGAATGGGGTGCTGATGTAATAAAAATCTAAGATGTTGTTTTGGAAATACAACTTGAGTGGAAACTAGAAAAGCTGTAAGGATTTTGAGGAGGGTGTTAGTGAAAGCCTGCTGCTGCTGCTGCTAAGTCACTTCAGTCATGTCCGACTCTGTGCGACCCCATAGACGGTAGCCCACCAGGCTCCCCTGTCCCTGGGATTCTCCAGGCAAGAACACTGGAGTGGGTTGCCCACTAAAGGGCCACAAACACACAATTTGTAGAATTATGGACTTCAAAGAGTCCATCAGTAAAAGCGTAAAGAAAAATGGAGAAAACCTTATTAAAAACTGTATAAAAGGGAGTCTTCATTATGCATAGCAGTGAGTTTAGCAATATCATTGTCTTCAGTGATGTGGGTGGTAGAAAATGTAACTGATTAACTGGGTGATCAAATTAAGGAGACTTCCAGCCAACGTGTTGAAGGTGCCACCTGGTTTCCTCTAGCTGCTTATAATAAATTGCAAATGAGAGGGATACGCTAATGGAAGGATTGTTAAACCAAAAAGGAACCGAAGGGTTGGAAGAGTCACATCATGTGTAGATGCCAAATGATGTCAACATTTAAAAATGGCTTCTGAGAAAAGATCAAATCCAGAGTACTATTGGGAAAACCTGGTCCAGAGATAAAGCCCAAGGTGTGTCTGTAAAATGCTTTGTTAATACTTGGAAAGCTTAAAGCTGTTGCTCACAGTACTGTTAAGGCAAACAAAAAACTCTCTAAGATGTTAAGGGTGTGACTAACAGGTCCTCTCAATCAAAGAATAGGACTTCTAAGAAGCTTAAGGGTATTGTCTTTCCCTAGGATTTAAAAGTGGAGAAGAATTATATCAAAGAGATTTGTGAGTGTGGCTTTATTTTACTAGAGTGGACCCCCAACAAGATTCACAGGAGATCTGATGACTCCGGCAGATAGTAAAGGATGGGAAGCCTGGCATGCTGCAGTTCATAGGGCCGCAGAGTCGGACACAGCTTAGCGACTGAACAGTAACAACAGCAATCAGCAGAAACACCACCAGATTGGACTAAAAAAGGTGAAAACCGTACAAAATGTAGAAAGGACCTTGGGCTCTTGAAATTCAACAAGACAGAACCAAACTGAGGAAACTACTTAGTTTCGGATACACACTGCTGCTGCTGCTAAGTCGCTTCAGTCGTGTCCAACTCTGTGCGACCCCAGAGACGGCAGCCCACCAGGCTCCCCCGTCCCTGGGATTCTCCAGGCAAGAACACTGGAGCGGGTTGCCATTTCCTTCTCCAGTGCATGAAAGTGAAAAGTGAAAGGGAAGTCGCTCAGTCGTGTCTGACTCTTAGCAACCCTGTAGACTGCGGCCCACAAGGCTCCTCCGTCCATGGGATTTTCCAGGCAAGAGTACTGGAGTGGGGTGCCATTGACTACATTTCATTAAAAAAGGAAAGATAACTCAGACCATGGAACCAAGAACTATGAGAAACATTCCTGGGCAGAGAGATAAGACTGAGTCCAAATCTAGGTACTCATAGTATTTTCCAAGATAGATTTCAGAATTGCTGTGGGCCAATGAAGACTTTGTGCCTCCTAATTTCTCCCTTTTTGAACAGGATGTCTGTAACCAATATCCTATGCCTGTTATGCACTGGGTGTGTACTCTGGGGTGGGAGGAGGAAGATGACTTGTCTATTTCATAGAATTCACAAGTTTAAAGATTAAGAGCTAAACTCAAGGAACTATACTTAAGGTCTACACCTGGGAAGCCATATTCATACTCAGACTTCATTTAGGTTATGAAATTCTAGACTTTGATGATACAGTGGTCTAGAGACTTCTGAAGACCTTAGGATGTGATGAGTGTCTTTTTCTCAGCCTTGGGATATAATGAGTACACTGTTTATGTGAGAAGGATGTGAATCAGTGGGAGATCAGAGAACAGACTCTAATAGCTTCCAAAATAGTTCTCAACGGAGCTCCTAATGGTCCCCATCTCCTAGAAATCTCCCCTTCTTAAATGGGGGCTGGACTTAGCACCTTGCTTCTTTCATTTATGCATTTATTGGCTGCTCAGGGTCCTCGTTGCTGTGTGCAGGCTTTCTCTCGTTATGGTGGGCAGGGGCTACTCTCTAGTTGTGGTGAGCAGGCTTCTCATTGCAATGGCTACCCTTGCTTCAGAGTACAGGCTCTAGGATGCTTGGACTTCAGTAGCTGCAGCGTGAGGGCTTAGTTGCCCCACGGCATGTGGAATCTTCCTGGAGCAGGGATTGAAACTGTGTCTCCTGCACTGGCAGATGGATTTGTAACCACCAGGGAAGTCCCAGCAAGTTTCTTCAGATGAATATAAGGAGGAAGACATGTTGGTGCGTGCCTTGGAGACTATGTCATAATAAGCACTGTTGCTTCTACCATCTGTCTCTTTCTGTGTGTCTCTCCTGTCTTCTCTGTTTCTCATAATTCACTCTGTAGGAAGTCATACAATCAGCATTCCTATGGAGAGGACCAGGTGGCCAGGAACTGAAACCTGCAGCCAACAGCCAGGAGACTGAACTTGGAAGGAGATTCTCCAGCCCTAGCCCAGAGACTGTGGCCCCAGCAGCCAGCTTTACTGCAACCTCAAGAAAGGCTTGGAACCAGAACCATCCATCTTAGCCCTTTGAAGTCGCTCAGTCATGTCCAACTCTTTGCAACCCCATGGACTGTAGCCTACCAGGCTCCTCTGTCCAGGGGATTTTCCAGGCAATAGTACTGGAATGGATTGCCATTTCCTTCTCCAGGGGATCTTCCCGACCCAGGGATTGAACCTGGGTCTCCCACATTGTAGACAGAAGCTTGACCGTCTGAGCCACCAGGGAAGTAACCCTCAGAAACTGTGCAGATAAAGAATGTTTTGCTATTTTAACACAAATCTTGGGATCATTTGTTACACAACAATAAGCAATATACTTGCCAAAGGCATAAACTCTCTGATTTCATATAAATGAATATTAGGGAAGACAAGTCTAAGTTGTCTGGGACCATAGGTGGTGATGGAGCTTGACAAGATGGGTCACATGAGAACTCTTGAGGATCATAAAAAATGTTCTATTTTTTTTGTTTGTGAGGGCAGTTACACACCTTGTCACACCAATTGAATTGTACACTTAAAACGTGTGTTATTTATTAAATGTTTATTTTCCATAAATAAAATTGACTTTAAGGAAAGAGGGCTGTTAATGAGGAAATGGAATCAGTGACTATAGGTGAAAAAATATAATGGGGAAGGCAAGAAGATGGGACAATGTCTTAAGAATGTATTTGTGTTGGGATTTTATTTATCTTTTAGGGTAATAAAGACTTGAATAAGCTTGAAAGCAGAGGATAAGGACTAAAGGTATAAAACAAAAAGTTTAAATTATAAAATAAAATTCTAGATGGGACAAATATAGCTTATATTAAGTAGGATTTTGGGGGGGGTTGGATAGTGAAAAACTTCCTGGAAAAGATAGCTACAGGGAGAGTTAGAAGCTTTGACAGCTTGGGTTCAAGTAAAGAAGTCTAATACAGTTTTTGTGCAAATTGACACTGGAAGTCAGTTATTTTTGGATTGTCTTCTAAGGTATTAAGTCTTATTCTGTAAGCAACTGGGAGCAATTATAGTCTTTTGATAGGGGAAGCAACAGGTTAGAGCTGTGCTTTAGGCAAACCATTCTCTAGCAGAGAAAAATATGGACTAGATGGGAGATATCAGGGGCAGGGAAACCCATTACAAGACTATTGAAATCATTCAGTCACAAGTTGGCAATTGATTACGAGGGAAGCAGAAAAGAAAACTCGGCTTTTTGATTTGTAAAAGAAATGCATGTTGTGTTAAGTTGTGTCAGACTCTTTGCGACCCTATGGACTATAGCCTGCTGGGCTCCTCTGTCCATGGGATTCTCCAGGCAAGAATACTAGAGTGTGTTGCCATGCCCTCTTCCAGGGGATCTTCCTGACCCAGCAATCAAACCCGTCTCTTGCATCTCTTGCATTGGCAGACAGGTTCTTTACCACTACTGCCATCTGGGAAGCTCTGTAACAGAGATAGAGGAATATGAAAAGGTAGGATTTTGGAAATGGTTAGATGGAATTGAGGGAAGGGAAAAGCAGGAAATGGAGCAGTTGAGGAAGAGAAGGAGACATCACTTTTGAAATAAAGTCTGAGGTTCAGTAGACTATCCAAGTGAAATGATGTTTGCAGTGGGTGGGACTGCAAGTAGAAATCTCACAGCAATAATTGGATTAGGCTAGAGTTGAGACTTAGGAAGCATCCGTTTTCCTTTTTTGAGGAAATAATCAAGATTCTTTGAAATGGATAACAGTGTGGGTGTATCAGTCAGCTTGGGCTGCTATTAAAAAAATACTATAGACTGGAGAAGGAAATGGCAACCCACTCCAATATTCTTGCCTGGGAGATTCCATGGACAGAAGAGCCTGGTGGGCTGCAGTCCCTGGAGTCACAAGGAGTCGGACACGACTGAGTGATTAACACTGATGATAGACTGAGTACCTTAAATAGGAGACATTTATTTCTCACAATTCTAGAGACTGGGAAGTCCAAAATCATGGTGCTAGAAAGTTCAAAAGTTGTTTGCTGGTGAGGGCCCTCGTCCTGGCTTGCAGATGGCTGCACTTCTCCGTATCCTCATAGTGGACAGAGGAGGCTCTGGTGTCTTTTCTTCTCACAAGGGCACTAATTCCATCATGGGGGCTCCACCCTCATGACTCTTTATATTTAATTATATCCAAAAGGAGATATCCCCTTTATCTGATATCTTAATGTCACTTCCTCTATCTTCAACATGTGATTTTTACGAGGCTCAAACATTTGGTTGACAACAATGGATAAATCATAAATAATGCTTCAGACTTAACCATGTGGCTCAATGATAAAGAAAGAAGGGGAAAGGGAAGTCACTCAGTCATGTCCAACTCTTTGCAACCCCATGGACTGTAGCCTTCCAGGCTCCTCAGTCCATGGATTTTCCAGGCAAGAGTACTGGAGTGGGTTGCCATTTCCTTCTCCAAGGCATCTTCCCAACCCAGGGGTTGAACCTGGGTCTCCCACATCACAGGCAGATGCTGTTGTTGCTGCTGCTGCTGCTGCTGCTGCTAAGTCACTTCAGTTGTGTCCAACTCTGTGCGACCCCATAGACGGAAGCCCACCAGATTCCCCCATCCCTGGGATTCTCCAGGCAAGAACACTGGAGTGGGTTGCCATTTCCTTCTCCAATGCGTGAAAGTAAAAAGTGAAAGGGAAGTCGCTCAGTCGTGTCCGACTCTTTGCAACTCCATGGACTGTAGCCTTTCAGGCTCCTCCGTCCATGGAATTTTCCAGGCAAGAGTACTGGAGTGGGTTGCCATTTCCTTCTCCAGGGCATCTTCCTGACCCAGGGTTTGAACCTGGGTCTCCCACATCACAGGTAGATGCTGCTGCTTGCTAATTCAGGAGACACAGGAAAGGCGGGTTTAGTCTGTCAGGAAGATTCTCTGGAGTAGGGGATGGCAACCCACTCTAGTACTCTTGCCTGAGAAATCCCATGGACAGAGCAGCCTGGAGGCTACAGTCATGGGGTCACTAAAGAGTCAGACATGACTGAACATGCACATATACTGTTCTTTCTGGAAGATGAATTGAATGAATTCCAGGGATCGTTTCTCAAAATGTTTCCTTAATGCAATATGAGATATTAATGCAGTTTCCAAGAGAAATTGGTTTCATGATGAAAGAAGTTTGGGAAGTAGAGTATTAAAAAAAAAAACACTAAACAGATTTTTAGAGGCAGTTCTTCTCAGAGTCTTCATATGTACTATGCACAGTGAATTCTCAAGAGGACAAGACTACAGAATATAAACCATTTCTCATATTATCTTAAATAGACAGCGGTTTTCCTTAGGAAGAGTTCCAGAAACTAATGTTTTAAGGACAGCATTGTAAAAATAAACTAGTTGAATTATATGAATATAACATCACCTATGTAGTATTCTTATAAGTAGTTTACATGTAAACCACCCTATTCTACCAAGGAGGGATCAAATCCATTTATGCAAGAAACTACAGACAACCTAGACTCCTGAAATAAGTCAATGTCATGGAAGACAAAAAGAAAAAAAAGGGAGAGGGAAACGCTTCTAAATTATGTGAGTCTGTGCTCAGTCATGTCCAACTCTTTTCAACCCCATGGACTATAACCTGGCAGGCTCCTCTTGTCCATGGGGATTCTCCAGGCAAGAATAGTGGTGCTGGTTGCCATGCTTTCCTCCAGGGGATCTTCCCAACCCAGAGGTCGAACCCAGGTCTTCCACATTGCAGGCGGATTCTTTACCATCTGAGCTATCAGGGAAGTTCTGATATGAAAGTCTAAAAAGCTACTATTAATAAATGCAACGAATGAGCTTTGTTCAGATCACTTAGGGGACAAATAAGCCCAGCTGTAAAGATCCTTATTGGCACAACTGGTAAAGTTTGAAACTATACTGTCATTAGATAATACAAAATAGAGGAAAAATAAGATTCTGACTCAGTTAGATTCTATTCCCTAGGTCTTTCCCAAAGTACTTTGGTACCTGGGAATCTATACTGTAAGACCTGAAAACACGACAGTTATAAGTGGTACATGCCATGCACTCAGTCTCGTCCAGCTCTTCTGCGACCATATGGACTGTAGCCCACCAGGCTCCTCTGTCCATGGGATTTCCCAGGCAAGAACACTGGAATGGGTTACCATGCTCTCCTCCAGGGGATCTTCCTGACCCAGGGATCAGACTCCCATCTCCTACATCTCCCGGACTGCTGGTGAACTCTTTATCCTCTGATCCATCGGGGAAGCCCAAGTAGTATGTTGCTGCTGCTAAGTCGCTTCAGTCGTGTCCAACTCTGTGCGACCCCATAGATAGCTGCCCACCAGGCTCCCCGGTCCCTGGGATTCTCCAGGCAAGAACACTGGGGTGGGTTGCCATTTCCTTCTCCAATGCATGAAAGTGAAAAGTGAAAGTGAAGTCTCTCAGTCGTGTCCAACTCTTAGTGACCCCAAGGACTGCAGCCCGCCAGGCTCCTCCGTCCAGGGGATTTTCCAGGCAAGAGTACTGGAGTGGGGTGCCATCGCCTTTTCCGAAGTAGTACGTTGCTGCTGCTGCTGCTAAGTTGCTTCAGTTGTGTTCGACTCTGTGCGACCCCATAGATGGCAGCCCACTAGGCTCTTCTGTCTCTGGGATGTTAGTTCCACTTAAAAAAAATAAGAAAGAAAAAGAAAAGGAACTTCCCTGATGGTCCAGTGATTAGGCCTCTGCACTTCAAATGCAGGAGGTGTGAGTTCGATCCCTGGTCAGGGACTAAGATCCCACATGCCCCTTGATCGAAAAAAAAAGAAGAAAAAGAAAAAAACTCTTTTAAGCTGTACTGACACTGTAGTTATTGGGAACACTTGTGTGTGCAAATAAAGACTTCTTTAAAAACCCCATACAAGTTAGGGAACAATATTGTATTAAAGGTGAAATTTTTTTAAAAATCTGCCCAAGAAAACCTGAGTTTTCACAAGATCATAAATCAACTATGCTCCAATAAAAATCCACCCCCCCGCAATGAACCCCAGGTTTAGGTCTCCCATGAATTGCTGGAGTCCTTTTTCATTAAATAGTGTTTAAGGCTCAAAAAAAAAAAAACCTTGGTGTTTCTTTAACTCCAGCTTCACAAACCTACCATTATAAATAATTGGGGATAATTATGAGAGCAGCTGAATAAACTGGAAAAGCCTAGGCACAAAGAAAAAAAACCATAGGATGAAATGTGCAGTGCTAGAGTCAGCCCATAAATCTCTCTGCAATCAGAATAACAGTTCCCCTTCTTCTCCAAAGTGGAACGTATGTTTAAAGCAAACACCAAAGCAAACCTAACCAAATCAAAATTATGCTACCCCCTAAAGTGAGTCTGGTTTCCTTTTACAGTTATAGGGAGAGAATCTCTGGGCCCTCAGATTAAATTCCCCTGACTCCAAACTGAGAAATACTTTAATAGTTTTTTTTTTGGAGGGCAGGATGTCCCTTAATGCTAAAGCTTTGGGGGCTCCCTTTTCTTCCATCAACCCAGCAGCCCCCCAACTCTTCTCCCCTGGGAAATACAATGACTTCAGAAGCTTACTTTGATACCATGAGCAAACTTTAGCAAACCTGTTGCTGGAAGGGTCATATGGAGAAAATCAGGGATTCCAGAAATTAAATAAATCATCTATCACTAAATGGTACATCTGGCCAATATTGATTAAAGACTGGGAAACCCCTCGGGGCAAGAGAGTAGGTGGCTGCCACATATATTGAGAGAGAGATCAATACATGACAATGTGTACTTTTTGTTGGAAATTACCATTAGGATTGTGACAGAATCCAGATTTCCCTGAATTTCTCTAAATAGCACTATTTTTTGGCAGGATCAGGTCTACTCCTAGAGTCTTTGCTTATCGTCTGCAAAAACAAGTGAAGGAGGGAGTTAAAGCTGGCAGAGCTCTTGCATGGCACCAGGCAATGTGCTAAGGGGTATGCAGAGACTGTTTCTATGTTTTGGCCGTTGTGTGGCTAGTGGGTGTGGGTGATCGCTTTACAAAGAATTTGAGTGTCCAGGATCTGAAGCCAGCCCTGGGATGCTTCCAAAGTTCTGGTCTTTCTGTCTAACACAAGAACTTAAATCAGCACTCCAACGCCTTAAGTGGAGGGGGTGTAGTGAAGGCATTATGGCCTCTCTTGCTGCTCAGTTGCTCAGTCGTGTCCGACTCTGTGGCCCCATGGACTGAAGCATGCCAGGCTTTCCTGTCCAGCACCATCTCCCGCTGTTTGCTCAAACTCATGTCCATTGTGTCAGTGATGCCATCCAATGTCAGGGTCTTAAATGAGTCAGCTCCTTGCATCAGCTAGCCAAAGTATTGGAGCTTCAGTTTCAGCATCAGTCCTTCCAATGAATAGTCAGGGTTGATTTCCTATAGGGTTGACTGGTTTCATCTCCTTGCTGTCCAAGGGACTCTCAAGAGTCTTCTCCAGCACCACAGTTAAAAAGCACTGATTCTTTGGCCATCAGATTTGTTTATGGTCCAATTCTCACATCCATACATGACTACTGGAAAAACCATAGCTGTGACTATACAGACCTTTGTTGTATTGTGGCCTAGGCACATGCTGTGGTTGGAGTGAATGCCCAGAGGGACACTCTACCAGAATCAGTCATCCTGAGCTGTGTTGTCCAGCACAGTACCCACAGCCACATGTGGGGTTTTGAACATCTGAAATGAGGCTAGCCTGAACTGAGACATGTTGCAAGTATAAAACACATATTGTTTTCTTTTGAAGACTCAGTATGATTTAAAAAAGAGTACCTTGGACTTCCCTGGGGGTGTGTGCATGCATGCTCAGTCGTGTTCAATTCTTTGCGATCCCATGGACTGCAGCCCACCAGACTCCTTTGTCCATGGGATTCTCCAGGCAAGAATACTGAAGCGGGTTGCCATTTCCTCCTCCAGGGGATCTTCCTGACCCAGGGATCGAAACTGTGTCTCCCACATCTACTGCACTGGCAGGCGGATTCTTTACCACTAGCCACCTGAGAAGCCCTCCTTGATGGTGCAGTGGATAAGAATCCACCTCCCAACACAGGGACACAGGTTCAGTTCCTGGTCTGAGAAGACCCTACATGCCTCAGAGCAACTATTAATTAGCCCGTGCACCACACTATTGAACCTGTGCTCTAGAGCCCCGGCGGGATCCATAGCTCGTGAGCCCACCAGCAGCGACGACTGAACCCCACGTGCCTAGAGCCTGCGCTCTTCAACAAGAGAAGCCACTGCAATGAGAAGCCCTATACAGCAATGAAGATGCAATGCAGCCAAAAATAAACTAAAAAAAAAACCTCTTCTCAGCCATAAGAAGGAACAAAATAGTGCCATTTGCAGAGATATGAATTAACTTAGAGACTGTAAAACAGAGTGAAGTAAGTCCGAAAGAGAAAAACAATTCTTTTATAATATCGCTTATATATGGAATCCAGAAAAACGGTACAGATGAACTTCTTTGGAAAGCAGAAATAGAGAAACAGATGTAGTGTCTGTGTCTACTTACAGATACCAAGGGGGAAAGGCTGTGGGATGAATTGGGAGATTGAAGCTGACACACATACACTGCTAGTATAAGTTAGGTAACTAATGAGAACTTACTGTCTAGCATAGGGACCTCTACTTAATGCTCTGTGGTGATCTAAATGGGAAGGAATTCCAAAAAAGAGGGGATATGTATATACATAGCTGACTCACTTTGTTGTACAGCAGAAACTATCACAACATGATAAAGCAACTATACTTCAAAGAAAAGTTTAAAAACAAACCAAAATTAACCCTTTCTAGTTGAAAGCTGAAAAAAAAGAATACCTCATTAATAAATTCTCGTATGTATCATATGTTGAAATGACCATGTTTACGTTCAGTTCAGTTCAGTTCAGTCGCTCAGTCATGTCCGACTCTTTTCGACCCCATGAATTGCAGCACGCCAGTCCTCTGTCCATCAGCAACTCCCGGAGTTCACTCAAACTCATGTCCATTGAGTCGGTGATGCCATCCAGCCATCTCATCCTCTGTTGTCCCATTCTCCTCCTGCCCCCAATCCCTCCTAGCATCAGAGTCTTTTCCAATGAGTCAACTCTTCGCATGAGGGGGCCAAAGTACTGGAGTTTCAGCTTCAGCATCATTCCTTCCAAAGAACATCCAGGACTGATTTCCTTTAGGATGGACTGGTTGGATCTCCTTGCAGTCCAAGGGACTCTCAAGAGTCTTCTCCAACACCACAGTTTAAAAACATCAATTCTTTGGCGCTCAGCTTTCTGCACAGTCCAACTCTCACATCCATACATGACCAAGGGAAAAACCATAGCCTTGACTAGACGGACCTTTGTTGGCAAAGTAATGTCTCTGCTTTTTAATATGCTGTCTAGGTTGGTCATAACTTTTCTTCCAAGGAGTAAGCGTTTTTTAATTTCATGGCTACATTTGTTTAAATATAATACCATTAAAATTGATTTCATCTCTTTCTTTTTAAATGTGCCTACTAGAAAATTTTAAATCACAAATGTAGCTCACCATATATTTCTACTGGACAGGTTTGGGCTTGATATTGAGAAAGAAAATTTCTCTCAACCACCCAAGAAGTGAAAAAGTGTTGGACTGCAAAATCTGCCCCCTGGAGCCCAGTTTCTCTTTGAGATTCTCCTGCTCCCCACCCTCATCGTCATCCCTCACTTAAATTCAGTTTAAACACATGGTATGAAGGTGATCTTTCAACATAAAAATCTGTTCTCACCCTGGTTCCATGGCTTAAAATCCTTTGGGGTTTTTGTCCTGGCCTTTCAGGCCATACTCCTCAGCGAAGCAGTGTAACCTGGCTTTGGCTGACTTCTTCCAGCTTCGCCTTTTACCCCTTATTGCTCCAGTTTCGAGTGTGTGTTGTGTTTCTGATACCTCCCCGTCTTTGCATCGGCTCTTCCTTTTCCTGGGAATGTCCTCTCTGCTTGCCACACATACCCAAACGTCCTGCACTAGCTATACCAACCGCCGTCCTTTAACCGGTGGACTGTCCTCCAAGACCTAGCTTTACAGGCCCTCCTCTTGGCGCCTCCCCCGAACTTTCACCCTCTTAAGTGTTCTTCTCTAAGCTCCCTAACACCCTACATCTGCTTTTGTGGAGGCACTTACACTTCTGATTTCCTGCTGGCTCGATCATCTGCTTCCCTCCTTTGACTCAGTTCCTTAAAGCCAGGAACATTGTTCTTCATCTTGAATCCCTGGACCAAGCCTAAGCCTGGCACCCAGTGAACACTCAATAGCTACTTGTAAGTGAACTGAGAAGCAGGTCAGGGAACTGACCAGGGATCATCCACTCCCAAATGGTGTATCAGTTAGAACTCTTGCGGATGCAAGTGACAGAAACCTCCACTCTGACTGGTTTGATTGTCTTACAGGATTGAAAAGGCTGTGTGTTGTTCTAGCTTCAGGAATTGCTGGATTCGGTTGTCCAATCAGTGTCACTGAGATGGTTTTTTTTCCCCCATTTCTCTACCTCTCCACTGTGTTGGTTTTGTGTGAAGAGATTCTGTCCTTAGGGCAATGAGATGGCTGATAAGCCTATCTTCCAGTTTCCAGTTGAGAAAAACAATGTTAGCCACCTTGATAGTTTGAACAGAGGGTAGAATTTGCTCTTGCTGCACCTAATTGGCCTGTCTGGTGGTAATGTGCCCAAGTCTGAACTAATAATTGTTGACCTGTGGATAAATTCTCCAAGCCAGGCTTCAGCAATACGTGAACCGTGAACTCCCTGATGTTCAAGCTGGTTTTAGAAAAGGCAGAGGAACCAGAGATCAAATTGCCAACATCCTCTGGATCATGGAAAAAGCAAGAGAGTTCCAGAAAAACATCTCTTTCTGTTTTATTGACTATGCCAAACCCTTTGACTGTGTGGATCACAATAAACTGTGGAAAATTCTGAAAGAGATGGGAATACCAGAGCACCTGACCTGCCTCTTGAGAAACCTATATGCAGGTCAGGAAGCAACAGTTAGAACTGGACGTGGAACAACAGACTGGTTCCAAATAGGAAAAGGACTCTGTCAAGGCTATATATTGTTACCCTGCTTATTTAACTTCTATGCAGAGTACATTATGAGAAACGCTGGACTGGAAGAAGCACAGGCTGGAATCAAGATTGCTGGGAGAAATATCAAGAACCTCAGATATGCAGATGACACCACCCTTATGGCAGAAAGTGAAGAGGAGCCTCTTGATGAAAGTGAAAATGAAAGAGGAGAGCGAAAAGTTGGCTTAAAGCTCAACAATCAGAAAACAAAGATCATGGCATCTGGTCCCATCACTTCATGGGAAATAGATGGGGAAACGGTAGAAACAGTGTCAGACTTTATTTTTTTGGGCTCCAAAGTCACTGCAGATGGTGACTGCAGCCATGAAATTAAAAGACGCTTACTCTTGGAAGAAAAGTTATGACCAACCTAGATAGTATATTCAAAAGCAGAGACATTACTTTGCCAACTAAGGTCCGTCTAGTCAAGGCTATGGTTTTTCCAGTGGTCCCGTGTGGATGTGAGAGTTGGACTGTTAAGAAGGCTGAGTGCCGAAGAATTGATGCTTTTGAACTGTGGTGTTGGAAAAGACTCTTGAGAGTCCCTTGGACTACAAGGAGATCCAACCAGTCCATTCTGAAGGAGATCAATCCTGGGATTTCTTTGGAAGGAATGATGCTGAAGCTAAAACTCCAGTACTTTGGACACCAGATGCGAAGAGTTGATTCATTGGAAAAGACTCTGATGCTGGGAGGGATTGGGGGCAGGAGGAGAAGGGGACGACCCAGGATGAGATGGCTGGATGGAATCACAGACTCGATGGACGTGAGTCTGAGTGAACTCCGGGAGTTGGTGATGGACAGGGAGGCCTGGCGTGCTGAGATTCATGGGGTCGCAAAGAGTTGGACACGACTGAGCGACTGAACTGAACTGACTGAACTGTGGATAAGAAACATTGATTGGCTCAGGTTTAATCATATGATGAAGCAATGGAATTGAGACTCACCCCAAGCAAGAGACTGAAAGCAAAAGCTCCTAAGGGCAACAGCAGGGTTCTCTTCGTATTCAAAGGGAGTAAAGAGTCCGCTGCAATGAAAGAAGAGCCCCGAGGCAAGTTGGTTCCAGAGTGCCTTCTTTTGCAAAAAGTAGACATTTTCGGGACCACGGATCTCAAGAGAAATTCATGTTCTTACAACTGCACTGATTTTGTTTTTTTCCCTTGCTTTTGCATTTTCAAGGGACTCTGTAAACTGGGGGTTACTCTTGTTAGATGCACAGGCATCATGTGCTGAGCTGTGCTCAGTCGTTTCAGTCGTGTCCAACTCTCTGTGACCCTAGGGACTGGCCCACCAGGCTCCGTCTGTGGGATTCTCCAGGCAAGGATACTGGAGCGGGTTGCCATGCCCTTCTCCAGGGGAATCTTCCCAACCCAGGGACTGAATCTGAGTCTCCTGCATTGCAGGTGGATTCTCTACTGCTGAGCCATCAGGGAAGTGAAGTCGCTCAGTCGTGTCCAACTCTTTGCGAACCCATGGACTGTAGCCCACCAGGCTCCTCTGTCCATGGGATTCTCCAGGCAAGAATACTGGAGTGGGTTGCCATTTCCTTCTCCAAGGGAATCTTCCCAACCCAGGGATTGAGCCCAGGTCTCCCGCATTGCGGGCAGATGCTTTAACCTCTGAGCCACCAGGGAAGCCTTGTGTAAATCAACTGGAGAGCTATGTAAGTTGACTAGAGAGACGGGTTAGAGATAGTTGAGAGACACAAAATCCTACTGCTGCTTGATAAGACCCTGGTATCTTTCCTGGCTTGAAAACTTACTCAGGAAAGTGAGAGAATGACTGAATTCCAAATCGCTTTCCGGTGAAATGGGGCACACTGAATGGAGACATTTGGTGTCCCTTGGAAGAACAAGTCTTTAGTTATCAGGGACCGTCAGTTCCAGGGCACCTCACAGTAGCTCCTTCTGTACAAATTCATTCATGCAAAACTTCTGAGTGCCTAACTATTCCCATTGGTAGTTTGTTAGGTAGGAGAGAGAGAGAGGTAAAACAGATCTTAGGGAGCTCATATTAGAGAGAGACAATAGAAACACAAATAAGATACTTTCACACTGAGATAAATGCTATGAGTAAGTTTGAGTAATATGAATGAGAGGAACTAAGAGTGAGTTATTTTAGATAGATGTTTTCTCTGAGGTGGGATGAGAGCTGGTGCCTGGAGGATGAGAAAATGCCAACCATGCAAATCACTATTTAGGACTTCCCAAGATAGACGGAGAGTGTAGTTAGGAAATGTGGAGTAGCACCTTGCTCCTCAAGGGGAGATCCCAGACCAGCAGCATCAGAACCACCTGGGAGCTTATCAGATATGCCGAATCCCAGAACCCACCCCAGCCCTACTGAGTCAGAATCCACATTAATGAAGTGGCCCAGGTGATTCGTAGGCATGGTAAACTTTGAAAAATGCTGGACTCCCAGTCTTTTCTGCAGCTCACTGGGAAGGTATAAAACCGGCTGAGGCAGGGAATAGGGAATATTGCTGTCAGCAGCCGCTAGAAATGGGAATATTTGCTGCTGCTGCTGCTTCTGTAGCAGACCAGCCGGGCTGCTGGAGAAGATCATGAGGTTTTCACGTGTTAGGGTCCTAGAGGTTTTCTAGTTTAGTTCCCTTACTTTACAGGAGACTGAGTTTCTTGGAGAAGGCGTGACCTGCCCAAGGTGGGCGCCTCTGGGCAGGATCTAGGATCTAGGGCCTAGGAGTTTCCTTTCTCTGGGCTACCTTTCAAATATTGACAGGACAGATTAGAGTGAGAATGGAGGAGGGAATGATAAGGTGATTCGGAAATATTTTCACATGCAGCACTGGAAAACAGCTGGCCTTGGTGTTTCATTCTGTGAGGCAGAACTAAGAAAATATACATGAGAACCAGGTTCATTTACAGGGAAGCAAATTTCAGCTCAAGGCTAGGAACCTTTCTAAGATTTAGAGCGAAACAAATGGAAGTGCCTCATACAGGCAGTCAGTTAGTTCAGTCGCTCAGTCGTATCCGACCCTTTGCTACCCCATGGACTGCAGCACACCAGCCTTCCCTGTACATCACCAACTCCTGGAGCTTGCTCAAACTCATGTCCATTGAGCCGGTGATGCCATCCAACCAACTCATCCTCCGTCATCCCCTCCTCTTCCTGCCTTCAATCTTTCCCAGCATCAGGGTCTTTTCCAATGCATCAGTTCTTCACATTAGGTGGCCAAAGTATTGGAGCTTCAGCTTCAGCATCAGTCCTTCCAATGAATATTCAGAGTTGACTTCCTTTAGGATTAATTGGTTGGATCTCTTTGCATTCCAAGGGACTCTCAAGAATCTTCTCCAACACCACAGTTCAAAAGCATCAATTCTTCGGCACTCAGCTTTCTTTATGGTCCGACTCTCATATCCATACACGACTACTGGAAAAACCATAGCCTTGACTAGTGGACCTTTGTTGGCAAAGTAATGTCTCTGCTTTTTAATATGCTATCTATGTTGGTCATAGCTTTTCTTCTACGGAGAAAGCATCTTTTAATTTCATGGCTACAGTCACCATCTGCAGTGATTTTGGAGCCCCCTTAAAATAAATGGTGTTTATTTATTACTGCCTGTATGGGAGACAGAGCCTCCGGCCCACTATTGCTACAGCTCCGGGCTCTTTCTTTTCCTCTAATCTCAGCAGGGGCATCAGGAATGGGCCTCAACTGCCTCAGGCCCCACACCCTGCGCCATCAGGTGTTTAAAAAAATAAAGTCTCTCACTGTTTCCACTGTTTCCCCCATCTATTTGCCATGAAGTGATGGGACCGGATGCCATGATCTTCATTTTTTGAGTGTTGAGTTTTAAGCCAGCCTTTTCACACTCCTCTTTCACTTTCATCAAGAGGCTCTTTAGTTGTTCTTCACTTTCTGCCATAAGGGTGGTGTCATCTGCATATCTGAGGTTATTGATATTTCTCCCAGCAATCTTGATTCTAGCTTGTGCTTCATCTAGCCCAGCACTTCGCATGATGTACTCTGCATTTAAGTTAAATAAGCAGGGTGACAGTATACAGACTTGATAGTACTCCTTTCCCAATTTGGAACCAGTCTGTTGTTCCGTGTGGGGTTCTACTGTTGCTTCTTGACCTGCATACAGATTTCGCAGGAGGTGTTTTCCTTCCCAGAGATTTCGGGTGGGGAAGGCTTGGGTGGGGCGAGGGCTGGTGAGAAGCCGACTGGCCGGCCTTGGATTGCTGGGGCCTACGGACAGGACCGCGCAGGGTGTGGGGCCAGAAGCGGTTGGGGCCCATTCCTGACGCCCCCGCCGAGACTGGAGGAGAAGAAAGAGCCCAGAGCTGCAGCGATAGAGGGCCAGGGGCTCTGTCTCCCATACAGACAGTAAG
>SJYQ01030654.1:0-17286 GCA_006410935.1 Redunca redunca
CAGCCGGAGGCCTCCGGGACCCAGGGACCACCCTTCCCGGGCCCCCCTCAGCAGCTGCCGCGAGCCCCATGCCCCTGCATATCACTCCACTGGGACTGCTGCTGCTCATCCTGTATTGCCTCATCTCCGGCTTGTCCTCTGTGTACACAGAGCTGCTCATGAAGCGGCAGCGGCTGCCGCTGGCCCTTCAAAACCTCTTCCTTTACTTTTTTGGTGTGCTCCTGAACCTAGGTCTGCATGCAGGTGGTGGTCCCGGCCCGGGCCTCCTGGAAGGCTTCTCAGGATGGGCGGCACTCGTGGTGCTGAGCCAGGCACTGAATGGACTGCTCATGTCGGCCGTCATGAAACACGGCAGCAGCATCACACGCCTCTTTGTCGTGTCCTGCTCTCTAGTGGTCAACGCCATGCTGTCAGCCGCCCTGCTGCGGCTTCAGCTCACCGCTGCCTTCTTCCTGGCCACACTGCTCATCGGCCTGGCAGTATGCCTGTACTATGGCAGTCGCTAGCCCCTCACCGCCTCCACCCTGACTCCTGACCTGTAGGTGGGGCACCACCATCAGAGCCATCTCCCAGTGCTGACCCCTCCCCTCAGCAGCCCTGTAACAAGTGCCTTGTAAGAAAAATGGGGGAAGTGGGAGCAGCCACGTTAGTCTCTGGAGGTAGGTTATCCTAACATAACTCATCTCCCAGTGTCATGTAGGAAAGCCGTTACCGAAGGTTTTGTGTATGTCCATCACCCAGGCCTCTGCCATGCTTCCGTGGCTCCAGCAGCACCTGGAGGTAACACCCCCTGCTCTCTCCACACCTAGCCTTTGTTCTGGAATCCTCAGAGAGGACTGGGGCTTGACTCATCTCAGGGAATGTTCCCCTGGGCCCTGGCGTGAGTCTACACTCCTGATCTCTCTGCTCACCCTAAGGGCTCTCTCAAGGCCCAGTGTCCCCTCTAGAGCTCCTCGGAGGTATTATCGTTCCGTCTCTGGGTCCTGCCCTTTCCTCCCAGCGACCCAGCTCCCATCTGCCTGGGGAAACACTGCATGGAGTGGCCTGGGACCAGGCACAGGGAAACTTGCTTAAGTCAATCAGTGTCTAACTGTATAAGCAATAAGGTCTTAATAAAGTGCTCTGGGGTGTAGGTGATTCCTACAGTTGGTCATGATTGTCCTGTGTCTTCTGTGTTGCATAGCTCCTCTCAAACATAGTTCATTCCTTTGGTGCCCTGAGTGTCTTGATCCTGGGGTGACTTACAGATTAAGAGAGAAGGCTGCTTTCTCTCAGCTCTTGCCAACATGGTAATTTCCTTTGAGAACTCTGTGAAGCCGAATTTTCTCTGGCACAGAGCTTTGGAAATTTCTCTGAAGTACAAAACTTGTTTAGTTGCTAAGTCATGTCCAATTCTTTTGTGAGCCCACGGATTGTAGACTGTAGGCTAGAGAACTCTTAGGACTCAAGGTAGTTTTGGTTCTTATGCTCTGAATCCCTCACCGGTATTCCTGCCTGTCGTCTCTTCTCGTGACCAGAGGAATGTCAGTCCCCACTCCTGTGGTAAAATACCTGGTAAGCGTGTAGTGGGGGAAAAAACCAGTCCTTCTGAAGCAGAATGTTAGGGACTGGGGTTTGGGAATCTGTTTTCTCTTCAGTAAGTTCCCTAGGTGATTCTGAGGCACACTACAACTTTTGAACCACTGCTGCCTGCAGTGTAGAACTATAGCCAACCAGGCTTGAGTGTTAATTCTGGCTCCAGCACTTATTAGCAGGCTGTCCTTGAGTCACTCAACCTCTCCTAGCTTTAGTAGGCTTATCTCTGAAATGCAGCTCGAATGATACCTATTACAGTATAGGGTAGTGTGTGTGTATGTGTGCGTGTGCTCAGTTGTGTCTGACTGTGACCCCATGGACTGTAACCCGCCTGGCTCCTTTGTCTGTGTCATTTCCTACTCCAGGGGATCTTCCTGACCCCCAGAGATGGAGCCCATGTCTCCTGCATCTCCATATAGGGTAGTGGAAATCTCTAAATCAAATAAGGGATATTAGGCATTTAGCAGGGACTGGCACAATGTGCCCTGGTTAGTGATGTGATTATTAATCTAGTAGAGGTAAGCTTGGCTGTTGTGTCCCAACTTCCTCTCCCTTCTAGGACCTTTACAGATGAGGAGAGAAGAAAGTGCCGTTGTTGGATTCCTGATCACCAGATTTCTCCTCAGGGCAGGTATCCAGTACGACCCCTGCCAGCCCGGTCTGCCGAAGTTGCTTATTCTGGGCTTGGAGCTCCTGGTTCTTTGTGGCCAAGCTGATGGAGTCTTGCAAGGTGCTGGCCAGCAGGCTGCGGTAGTGATGCTCTGTGGTCATGGCCTGCTCCTCGCACAGCCCCCGCCAGGCTCGAAATACCTGTGCCCACATTCCAAGATTCCCATCAGTCAGGTAGCCTTGGGACCAGCTCAAGGCCTGCCCTCTGTCTCTCCCAACTGACCTGCAGCACATGGCATGTCTGAGCCCGGGCAGCCTGCACGTGTAGGTCATAGAGGGCTGTCAGGTCCTGCTCCGCGGCATCCCGTTCTGCCTGAAGGGCCTTCAGCTGACGTCTCAGCACTGTCTGCTCCCGGTGCCATCTCTGCCTCTCCTTGGAGTCCTTCAGTGATAACATATGCTCTCTGTGGAGTGCATCCTGTGTGCCAGGCTCGGCTCTACATTATATTATGATTTAATCGAACTAATGATAACCTTTGAGGTAGTTGCCGTTTTATAGATTTGGAAACTGGATCAGAGAAGTGACCTAACTTGCTCAAATTCACATGACTAGTGAGGGACAGGACTGAGATGACATGCCTTTCAAGAGTTCACCATCATCCTTGGTGTAAAGACCACCAGCTGGTCTCTTTAGCTTTGCCTCTGACCACACACCTGCCAGGCTCCAGCCAGATGGAAAATACGCAACACCCAGAACCTGCTTTGCCATTGCTTCCCTTTGGACTTTTGCTCCTATGGAATTCTCTTCTCAAAACATGTCTGCCATCTCCCCTGACCCCACCTCTGTCCACACATGTATTGCTTCTTGTTTAAACAAGTTACCTTCACCAGATGCCTCTATGTGAGCACAAACTGCCCTGTGGATCTGAATCTAGTGCATTTCTCTGGCTGATTTGTTTGTCGTTTACGCCTCAGCTTAGATGCCATCTCTGCTCCATTCCAGCCTGGTCCAGGTACACCTCTTTGTTCCAGTGAGTCACTAGCTCCCTCTTTGACAGCACTTAGCACTGAGATTGCCTCATGTGTCCCCCACAAAGCTGTGAGGGCCATGAGAGAGGGTGTCACCCAGTCTTTGAGGCTAGATCCCAGTCCCCAGCCCCCTGCCTGGCCAGGTTAGAAGGAGCCTTAAGTCCCCAACTGGACCCTCCTCACCTCTTCAGCCACCAGGCCTTTGACCTGGTCACCCGCCACCACCTCTTCCTCCTGTTCCATATGCTTCGCCTCCTCTTGGATCCACGCTTGGTGCTGTTCTCGCAGTCTGTGCCTCTGGGCTTGAGCCAGGAAGAAGTGTAGGGCCACATCCGGGGCCTGCTGGGCCTATGTGACATTGAAGCCCATGTGTGCACACAGTCTTGGGATAAAGGGCCCAACCTTTCCAGCAGAGCCCCATTACCAGGGCAGGCCCTAGAATGACATCAGGAGGCTAGCTGGCCTGGAAGAACCTGTGCCCTGGACAGAAACTCAGGCCATGAGGGAGGAGGAGAGATACCAATTTCTGCCAAGAGGTGCCATGGAGGCCCTAGTAGGGAAACAGCCCCTTCCCATGCCCATCCTTAGGAGTCCAATAGCTCTACAGGCCCTTTATTTGCCAGAAGCTCTGCATTTCTCCCTGATGTGAGGGCAAGGTAAGCAGGAGACATGTTATTGGCTCTCTATGACTCTTTACTTCCAGTTGTTCTGGGGTACATGAGGTATTATTACCTGTTCCTCAGAGTCCCTGAGTGGATGGATTTGGTGGAGATCAGGTCCTATAGATGCTGTTCTTCCTGCCACTGGAGGAGAATGCAGTTAAGTATCCAAAGATGGGGAAGACCTCCAGCTCCACCCCAAGCACCAGCTTCACCTTGAGGCTCCTTCTGGAGACCTGGGCTGGGGCTCACTGTTGAATGTGTCACCTGCTGAGAATAAAATTATGAGTGAGAAGTCTGTACCTTTCCTCCCAGGATCAGGGTCCCAGCCCCACCCCACCCCCTTTTCTTAGCTATATGACCTCAAGCAGGTGGCTGGCTAGTCTTTTGAGCCTCTGTTTTCTTATCCATGAAATGGAGCTGATAAAAGTTGTAAAGAGCATTAAATGAGAAAAGGCACCCAAAGCACTAAGCAGTGGCCAGCTCTGTTCAATAACTTGGAGTTTATAGGCCTAATCCCCAAGGCCCAGGGCTGTAAAAAATGAGTACTAAGTAATTATGAAAAGGGAAGGACCAGGAGAAGCTGGACAGAGATGACCTTCTAGCCACCCTGTGACAAATCATGTAAGACAGTGCCACCTTCTGCCCAAGGGAGGCCACGCATCCTTGGAGAATGAAAGCACTATCCTGGGTCTAAAGACTTCGATGTCTGCACCTCTGCTGCCTTTGATGACCCTAGAGACCCTGGATCACTCACATCACTTCTCTGAGTTTCCGTTTGCTGAAAAGTGGGAGCAGTATTGTCATCCTTGTTTAAACTAAATTGTGGCTTCCCTTGACCTTCAAGGCAAAGTCCAAACATCTCAAAATATTTACAAAGACCTGCATGACCAGGCCCCTGCTTCACTCACCAATCCTTCTCCCTGGACTTTCTTCCTCAAACTCTGTCCTCCAGCAGACTGAGCTGCTTGCAGTCCCCCAAAGAGACCAAGGACTTACCTCTGAGACTTTTCCTCTTATCTTCTCTGCCTGGACTGTCCTTCCTTCATCTTTGCTAGTCACTTCCTTCAGGTTTCAAGTTTCCATGAGATCACCTTCCCTCTCTTGCCAATACTAACTTACATGCCTGCATAGAACCCTTCGGATAAGCCCTTCAGAGCACTGATCACGGAGTAATAGTTTCTCTCCAGAGGATTGTAAACTCCATGAGGACAGGGGTTTCCCAGGGCCTGCATGATGTTATACCCAGTACATAGTGAGTGGTCAGTGTAAATGTTTGAGAATGAGAACATTAATGAAGGAAGAAGGGCTGCCTTACAGTGTGCTATAGACAGAATAAGGCAGCAGACATCAATAGGGCTCCCAAGAGTTTGGATGAGAAGATCTACCTGTGGTTCTGGGAACCCCACAGCCTCAGTTTTGACTGCTTTGAGCATCCAGCTTCCCCAGCGCTGGCTCCAGGCTTTTACCACCTACAGAGAAAGGATTCTGGGTAGGCCCTGGCCATTGCTGGCTCAGGCACCCCCAGGCCTCACCTTGCTCACATGCAGCTCCCGCAGCGCCCTGCCCAGCTGGCTGAGCCCACTATCTGTCAGGGCGTCCCTAAGGAGGCCTGATCTCAGTCTCTTCAGACCAGCTCGGCGGGCCCTGGCCTCTTCTACTGCATCCCACAGGGTAGGCATCACGTGTTTCACCTTCCTCCTCCTTCCTGCGGCCCCCAGCAAAGCAGACTGGAACAAGCTCAGGGGGCTGCCTAGTAAGGGGAGACACAGAATGAATCTCTCCTTCCTCTGAGATCCAAAGCACACTGTTTGTAATACTTTTAATTTTTATTAAGAATATTGTTCATAAAAATAGCTAACACCTATCAGGCGTTTACATGTGTTTGATGGTACTGTGCTAAGGCTTTCTGTGGATTGTCTCCTTTTATGCACACAATGCTCCAGTGAGGCAGCAACTCTGATTTACTCTGCCTTCCTCCACGTTTTCCAGATGAGGCAACTGGAGCTCAGAGGTCAAACAACTTCCTGGTGAGTGGCAAAGCTGAAACTCAGGCCAGGTTCTGTCTGACACTAAAGCCTGTGCCCTTAACCATAATCCCAAACTGGTCTGTACATAAACACACTTCTTTTACTCCCTGCTTTGTCCTTGAGAATGTGAACTGCCCCAACTTATTTTCCTCATTCCACAGGGTCTGACATAGGGTGAGGTCTGGGAATACATTGGCCAAATGAATGTATGTCTGTTGATTTTGGAGACAGAGCACCAGACTTTTTTTTTTTTTTCACTCTTATTAACGGAAAATTTCAGACGTATGCAGAGTCTGGGAGGTCCATTCTCTTATCATCCAGCTCCAACAATTATCAACTTAAGACCATTCTTGTTTGTTCTATACCCTCCACTTGACCTCTTCCATATCTCTGACATCATATTTCACAGAGTCCTGATCTTTTAAAGGATGTGTGAAAATAGGAAAGCACCTCCCCTTCTCTATCCTCCCTTTCCTCATTTATAAATTAAATCTGTCTTCCTTTCCTCACCCATAGATTTGATCTGCCTCATGAGGTTGTGGTAGTAATCAGAGGTTTTAGTCAGCATAAAAATGCTTGATACACCATTGAAGGCCACTGAAAAGGTGAGGCTTTTACTGTTGGCCCTGCCTTTCCAGGCTTCGGCAGCTGAACCCTTCTGGAACTTTTCTGAATCCTAGCCCTCCCATCCCTTTCTGGGCTAGCTAGGGTTAGGGTTGGGGCTGCAACTGGTTGGGTGACAGGTAATGCCAGATCCTAGAGCTTCCCAAAGAAACCACACCCTACCCCAAGCCACCTTGCGGATCCAGGCGAAGAAGAAGGCCACTGTAGTTGTTTCCTTCCAGAAGCCATGAGACAATCCAGGTCAGAGAGCCCTCCACCTCTTCACCAGCCACACTGCCAGCTAGTACCTGCAGCAGGGGACAGTCTCTGCCAGAGGGAGGGAGGGAGGGAGGAAGAAAAGAGATGTCCACTGGTAGATGGAGAGAGAACTGGCCCAGATCACACTCTGATGAAAGGTTGACTATTTCCAGTCACTTTTGTGTACCACCAGACAGATTTGCAACCTTGTATAGACCTTTATTTTATTATTTTTTAAGTTATACAAATAATATATCCTCATAGTAAAAAAGAATTTAATTGCATATTTGACAAGGGACTTGTATCCAGAATATATAAAGAACTCTTACACTTCAGTAATAAAAAATACAACTTGGGGAATTCTCTGGTGGTTCAGTGGTTAGGACTGTGTGCTTCCGTTGCAGGGGGGAAATACATACATAAAAATGCAACCCAATTTTAAAATGGCAAAGCAAGGTGACATTAACAAAAATGGCAGAATAGGGAACTCTAGGGTTTTGTCCCTCCTCAGAAGCATCTGGCAAAAAAATGGTCAGAATCAACCTTACTGAAACTCTAGGAGTTAGTCAAAGGTTTACAGCAATCAAGTGAAGTTTAACCAGGAGAAAGGCAACTTAACTATGGTAAGAGATCTTTGTGGTGTTTTTAAGTTACTCTACCCCCAACCTTCTCCCTAGTACAGCCCACATTTCTGATGGCGGTACCTGTTCTGAAAAGAGCAGAGTAGATCTCGTTCCCAAGGAACTGTGTTTGTTTTGACTGTCTGGGTTTCACACAAAGGACCGACAAAAGGAGTTTCCTTTGTTTCCCTTGTCTTAGAATTTTCTTGGGGCAGAGGAGCTATGCCAGAGGGTGGTCCCTCCAAACTTTGAGAGATGAAAGAACAAGAAATAAATAACAGGACAAGGAGTAGACACATGAAAAGACTGGGCAGAAAAGTTGGGTAGTGAAATTTGGGGGGAATAAGAGTTTTTGAAAAGTTGCCGTGTGTACTAGGGGACCTAGAAAGTCACACGCGTGTCCAAGGCAGTGTGCACAGTGAGAAAAGACCTGAGAAGACCATAGGCTTTCACCTCTGGCTGATTTAGGGCTCGGTATAAGCAGGGTGTCAAGCGAAGGCAGAGCTGTAAATGGCCTGGCTGAGCACTGAAGGACTGACCCAGCACCAAGTCAGTGTGGAGAAACCTAGAGTGTTTTGTTTCTTTGTCTTTCTTCCTTTTTTTCTCCTATCCTCCTCCCCACCTCCTGCTGCCTTTAATTCCTCTCTCCTCATTCCCTTTCCCCTTCCTCTCTTCCTTCTTCTTTTTCCTCCCTTTCCTATCTTTTTGAGGTGGAGATGCATTCTTGGAGGTTAGGGAGTTCTGTGTCACTGGCTAAGCACTGAGATAACAGAATGAAGATTTCAGTGACTGCAAGGAGTACAGTCTTTGCGAAAATTGTTTGGAAAAGTAACTAAGTAAATGGATGGCTGATGCCCACAGTAAGCAACAAGTCAAACCCTGGAAAGGAGGGAGAATCCAACTTTTACAGTTACCAGGTTATCATATCTAAAATGTTAGAGCACTGAGGAAAAAGAATGGAGACTTAAGGGACCAGCACAGTAAATAATATAGTCTTCACAAAAATACTCAAATTGGCCAGTTTCCAGAAAAAAAAATTATTAGGCATGTAAATAAGAAAATATGGCTCAGTCAAAGTAAAAAAAGAAAAATAAATGAATAAAAACTGCCCCTGAGGAAACAGACACTGGATTCAGTAGACAAAGAATTTAAATCAACTGTCTTAGATATTTTCAGAAAACTAAATCAAGAAAATGATGTCTCAGTGATTATCATAGGATAGAAATTATAAAAAGAAACCAAGGAGAAACTCTGGAGCTGAAAAGTACAATAACTGAAATTTAAAATTCACTAGAGGGCGGATCTGAGCAAGTAAATCTGGGTGTGGTTGTGGTGTTTTAGTTGTTAAGTCATATCTGACTCTTTGTGACCCCATGGACTGTAGCCTGCCAGACATTTATATCCATGGGATTTCCCAGGCACAAATGCTGGAGTGGGTTGCCATTTCCTTCTCCAGGATAGGTCAAATAAAATTATCCAGTCTGAGGAACAGAAAGAAAAAAAAAAAGGAAAATGAGCCTGAGAGACCTGTTGGCTGCCATTGAGTGTACACATATATATGTAATGGGAGACCCAGAGGGAGAAGAGAAAGGGCAAAGGGTAGAAAGAATATCTGAAGAAATAATGCTCCAAAATCACCCCAAACTCATGAGAGACTTACTGTGCACAAAGGATCTTCAATAAGATTAAAAACCAATTTCTCATTAGAAACCATGGATCCCAAAAGGCAGTGCAATAACATAGTTAAAATGTTGAAAGGAAAAAAAACCTGCCAACTAAAATTTCTACATCTGGCAAGAAATAAGATATCCCCAGATAAACAAAAAATTTGAGGAAGTTCATTGCTAGTAGACCTGCTTTACAAGAAATACTAAAAGGAGCAAATCCTTGAGCATGTCAGAGGTGAGGAAAAGAGGAGACTCTGATGCTGGCCTGGGTCTCTACATCCATGTTTCAGCCACCCCCTCCCCAAACCTTCCCTAAAGCTATTAAAAACCTCCACGAGACTTACACTGCTCCTGGAAGCTGCAGGATCCGCAAGGCCCCTTGCCACATGCCCTGGGTCCCCGGCCCCTCAGGAGGGTCAGGGGCCAGGCAGGAGATGGCGACAGTGAGCAGAGAGCAGCTCCTGTGACGGAGACCAGAGGCTCAGGCCAAGCGACCGGGGCGGGGTTGGGGGCGACAGGGGTTCTCCTGTCCTCACCTGCCTTCTCCACATGCAGCCCGCAAGTACAGCTCTGAGGCAGCTCTTGAGTCAGATACCTCCACTTCACTGGCATTTTCCACCACCCTGGAGGAAGGGAGGGCTGAACTCAGCTCCTAAGCACAAGGATTCTGTCCAGCCCCCAGAATCTCTGCATGCGGAGCCCATGGGCATCCCTAGAGCCTATAAGAATCATCCCCAAGGCTCCAAGCTCAGTATATCCCCTAGACGCCTCTCATCCTCATGATCTCATTTTTTTCTCCTATTATCTGCCCAGTGTGGGGAACAAGGTAGTTGGGATTGCTCTCACTTTATAGATGGATAAACAGGAGTTGTGCTCAGTGAGATGCTCAGGTTACCTGGGACGGTGATGACAGAGCTGAGGAGGTATAAGTGGATGGGGTGGAGAGAAGAGTGAGAGGGATGAAGGGAAGACTGTGAGAGGGAGTCCTGGGGGCAAACCCAGGCCCTGTAAGCATGACCCCGAGTTCAGAGGCTCTCTTCCTTGGAGTGGCAGTGGGGAGAAGCCTCCAACAACTCGGTTTGGGGTGTCAGCCCTGCCTAAAGATAAGCGCTCTCAGACCTCACTGGGCTCTGGACACTCACAAGCCCAGAGGAGCCACATCCAGCGCGGATAGGTTCCCTGCCCCTGGAGTCAGCAGGTCCCAGATCCTTCCGTGGGCACTGAGCTGAGATCACACAAGCACAACATCTGTTACAAACCAAATGTTTACTCAGACTTTGGCTCACATGACTCTCCCGTTGGGGCCCCGTGAGCCAAGCAGGACACCAAAATTCAGCCATTTCAGGCAGAAAAAAGGAGAGCCCAGCAAGGCACGCCAACACTGGTGAGCAGCAGAGACCCAAGCCCGTCAGGTTGCCCTCGAGTCTCAGGCTCTGTGGCAGCATCACCATGGCCTTGGTTCCCCAGGTTTCCCCTTCCCCAGGGCCTCACCTGTACGAGGCTAAGAGTGCTAAGCACAGCATCAGAGCCCTTGAGGGGCAGAGCTTCTTCAAACAGCATCTGTAGCAGCTGAAGTGGAGAAAGGGGTTCAGTGCAGATTGAGAAAGGATTGATTTCTTTTTCAACATTTCCCGAGGGTGAAGTCTATGCCTGACCCTGTGCTAGGTGCCATGGACATGGTGGCCAAGACGAAAATAGCCCCAGGGCTCATGGTTCACAGGAAGCCAGACAAGGAAGCAGATATTTTCAGTGGGACCTGGTGTTTGCAAGGGTAGGGGCTCATGACAAGGCTTTGAGGCAATTATTTTAGTTTAGGGGCATTCTGATGAAGCTTAAAAACAAAACTTTCAACTTTATTATCCGTATTAGTAAGAACAGTGAAAATCAGATTTGCCTGAGTATTTGATGTTTGCACATCACCCCTCCCTGACCCACACCCTATGTACCCCAGCCTCCCACCTTGCCTGACCTCTCAACAGCTTCATGACTGATGCTGGCAAAACAACCTGTATGGACTCTGGGGCGCTACAGGGACCCCGAGGAGGGACATCTAGTCCAGCAAGGGTGGGGAGGGGAAAGTTCTCGGAGGTCTCCCGGAGGAGGCAACGTGTGAGTCTCGAAACAGCTATGCCTGATGCCTTCTCTGGACTCACCTGAGGCACTAGCCGGGGCGCCTCCGTTTCCCGACCCCGAAGCAGCAGGGCCACACTGTACCCTCGGCCCACTGAGCCCAGTGTGGGCCGGACTCGTGCCAGCAGCTCCTGCTCTGCCTCCTGCCGGAGACACAGGCACACCCCCAACTCAGGTGCCCTGACCCAGCCCGCCCTGAGCAAAGAGCTTGGGAAATACTCAGCACCCCAGGATCAAGGGTTCTGAGTGCTCCCAACCACCTCCCATCATCCTATCAGACACCCCTACCTGAGCAGCATCAGAACCCAGGACTCTATCAAAGGTGATGCATTGTTCCTGTGAGCAGAGACAGGAGTCAACAGTGTCACTCCCATCTTCCTCTGTACTCACACACACCCCAGCCCAGCCTGTATCTACCTGACTCTCCAGAGGCCCAGGCTGAAGTAGGCGGATGCTCTTGGCCCCCTCCAGAAGGAACGTAGGGAAGCAGGTCTCCTTGGGGCCTGAGACAGGTGGACTTCATGTCAACTCTCCTGGGGGAAACTGAGCTCCTGGGACCCCCGAGTCCTGCCTTCAACCTTTGCCTCAGTTTCCTAGTGAACTGCTCTTGCCCTCCCCTCTCCCAGGAGGTGCTCCCAGACTGTGTTACTTCTGAGATGAACGTGTGGGGGCTTCTTACCAGATCTTGTCCTCTCTACTTCCACCACCACTGTCAACCGGGCCTGTGGGTTGTCAGTGAGGGCTGCAGGGGCTGAGGGGCCCTGGCCCAAAGGGGCCCCTGTGCCCATCGCCTCTCCACACTCCATGGCTTCTGTGCCTCTCAGATTCCCCTCAATAATTCATCTCCCCAACCTGAGGGCTCTGGGCAGGGCCTCTAAACAATAGCTAAGGAGGGACGGTCCTCTATTTTCTGAGTGAGTCAGACTGCTGCATGGAATTTTTCTTTTTTTCCTCTTATGAAATTTTCAGACATTAACTGTGAAGAGAATAGTTTAATGAAACTCCAAGCACTCAGCTTCAGTCATGATCAACTTAACAGCCAGTCTTATTTCTTCTGTTCCCCTTTCCATCCCTAGTGGATTCTTCTGAAGCATATCCCAGACACTTTATATTTCACACATAGCTATTTCAGTATCTATTTATAAAATATACCACTCTTTTTTTTAAAAAAAAATGATAGCTTTATTGGGAGATAATTCAAATACCATATAATTCACCCATTTAAATTGTGTGTTTCAATGGTTTCTGGTAAGTTTGCAGACATGTATAACTATCACCACAGTTAATTTTAAAACATTTCCATCCCTTTGTAAAGAAACTGGATTTCCTTTACTGTAGCCTCACTAACCCCCACCCTATGCTGATGCTTAAACAATCACTCATCTACTATCTACTCTGTCTCTCTAGGTTTGCCTTTTCTGGACATTTCATATAAATGGACTCACATGTGTTCTTTTTGTGACTGGCTTGTAGCACCTGTCAGGCCAGTGTACGCTCCTTGGTTCTTCTGTCTCCTCTCAACAAAAATCTGAAGCGACGGACGTTGAGACCTCTGCGGGTCACAGCTCTCCAACGGACCATGTTATAGCTCTCAGGTCTCGAACAGACCGTGTTATAGCTCTTAGACAGATCAGGGTTACAGCTCTGTGTTACAGCTCTATTTTATTTAGAAAATAGCAGGAAAATACATCCTCGAGGCATGAGGGCATGCTGATCCAAAGACGCGAAGAGAAGTGAGTGGGGGAGCGCGCCAGCGTGCGGGAGAGAGACCCGCAGCCCTTTGGCTCCTCTTTTTATGTGAGTTTTCCTCCCCCCTGGACCTGCCCTATGTAAGTTGGGCCAGCCAGGAGTGCTGTTTGTTCTACCTGAGTTCCTTACTCTGGTCCTCGGGCCTTCTTTTGTTCCATTTTCGTGGGTTTTTCCCTTCCTTGTCTTTTAGCCACTGCCATTCTGGACTCCTGTTTCCTGTTCTAACTACCTAACACATCTATCAGTACTTCTTTCCTTTCTGTGACTGAATTATGTTCCATGTAGGATGAAACTGCTTCTGTCACGAGATCCCCAGAGTCTGGCCAAACTTCACAGGTGAGGACACAGTTGCAGTAAGACTGCCCTAACTTCAGACGCTTCTGCAGCTTCCATACTTTGATAGAACGACTTACAGAACTCAGCTGTGCTGTGCTCAGTCACTTTTTAAAGTCGACATTGGACAAGGCCTGGGAGGGTTCTGAGTGAAGGATCTCCTGTCTCTATGGAGTGAGGGTGTGCCTTCCCAGTACATCAGTATGTTCACCAACCAGGAAGCTCCCTGAACCTCATTTTCCCGCATTTTTCAATGAGTCATGATTAATTAAATCATAAATTATATGACTGAATCCAACTCCAGCCTTTTCATCTGCAATTTTTTGTTGTTGTTGTTGCACTAGTGGCCTTCGAGACCTTAGTTCCTTTACTGAGATCCAACCTGTGCACCCTGCAGTGGAAGCTCAGTTTTAATCACTGAACTGCCAGGAAAAGTCCCTGAATAGTTTGTTGTTTCTTTTTTTCTTTTTTCTGGTGAGCAACCTCCTCCATCCTGAAGCTATCTAGGGACCCTGCCGGAAGTTATTTCATTAGCATAACAGAGAGATTCCTATTGCTTAGGGAATTACAAAGGTTTTTGAAGATTTGTGCTAGTAACTGGAGACGAAGACCAGATATGTTCTTCATTATATCACAAACCACTCTGGTTTTTCACCAAGGATCTCTTATAGCCAAAAGAATCATACCTGTCTGACCATCTATATTCTGTGTTCAGTTTGTTCAGTTCAGTTCAGTTGCTCAGTCGTGACTCTTTGTGACCCCATGGACTGCAGCATGCGAGGCCTCCCTGTCCATCACCAACTCCCGGAGTTTACTCAAACTCATGTCCGTTGAGTCAGTGATGCCATCCAACCATCTCATCCTCTGTCTTCCCCTTCTCCTCCCACCTTCAATCTTTCCCAGCATCAGGGTCTCTTCCAGTGAGTCAATTCTTCACATCAGGTGGCCAAAGTATTGGAGTATTCGGTGTACATCTATATAACAGGTAGAGCAATAGTAACAAGATGAATATGCCTAACCTTTGGAGGAATCAGTTTGGGGTAGGCATAGGAGGCTTGTATTTTCCCATACATTTGCCTATCAATACCGATACGCTTAGCAACAATGCCTGTTATTACATCTCATTGTGTAGTTGTTATGTGGGCTTCCACGGTAGCTCAGTCAGTGAAGAATCTGCCTGCAATGCAGGAGACCTCTTGGAGCATCGGAGACCCAGATTCAATCCCTGCGTCTGGAAGGTCCCGTTGAGAAGAAAATGGCAACTCACTCCAGTATGCTTGGCTGGGAAATCCCATGGACAGAGGAGCCTTGTGGGCTACAGTCTATGGGGTCGCAAGGGTCAGACACAACTTAGAGACTAAACCACCACCAGCTGTTATGTGAAAATAACGAGTAAGTAGTTCAGCCTGTCATATTTTACTACCAAAATGTCACCCACCCACAGATGGACTGTCTTCTCCCCAATCTTGGCAGGTTCCAAAAGCAAAAGTGGTCTCAGGATTAGATGGCTTCCCCCTCCGACATCTTGTATAACTGAACTAAAGGACAGGTCATTGTTTTCTCTGAGCCTCTTTTATTTATTTATTTATTTTTAATATAAATTCATTTATTTTAATTGTAGGCTAAATACAATATTGTATTGGTTTTGCCATACATCCACATGAATCCGCCACAGGTGTACACGTGTTCCCCATCTTGAACCCCCGTCCCACCTCCCTCCCCATCCCAACCCTCTGGGTCATCTCAGTGCACCAGCCCCGAGCATCCTGTATCATGCACCGAACCTGGACTGGCTATTTGTTTCATATATGGTATTATACATGTTTCAATGCTATTCTCTCAAATCATCCCACCCTCTCCCTCTCCCACAGAGTCCAAAAGACTGTTCTATACATCTGGGTCTCTTTTGCTGTCTCACATACAGGGTTATCATTACCATATTTCTAAATTCCATATATATGCGTCAATATACTGTATTGGTGTTTTTCTTTCTGGCTTACTTCACTCTGTATAATAGGCTCCAGTTTCATCCACCTTATTAGAACTGATTTAAATGTATTCTTTTTAATGGCTGAGTAATACTCCATTGTGTATATGTACCACAGCTTTCTTATCTATTCATCTGCTGATGGACATCTAGGTTGCTTCCATGTCCTGGCTATTATAAACAGTGCTTCGATGAACATTGGGGTACATGTGTCTCTTTCAATTCTGGTTTCCTCGGTGTGTTCTGAGCTTCTTTTAAAGTGTTAGTGTAATATTGGAGTTCCTTCATTCCTTCACTCTCAGCCACTGTTCCTCCTTCTAAAGTCATATGGATTTCAACAGATGCTGAATAGTCAGAACAATCTTATAAAAGAAGAACAAAGTTGGAGAACTCATACTTCCTGATTTCAAAACTTATTGTGAAGCAAGAGTAATAGAACAGTATGCTGTGGTACTGACGTAAAAGCAGAGATTAGTCAAAGAGCAGTAAGTGTCCAGAAATAAACCCATGTTTCTATGGACAGTTGATTTGACAAATACGTCAAGAACATTCAGTGAGGAAATGATCTTGGCTGACTTCTGCTTGCAGCAGCCCGAGATGGGGCTTCAGTTCCCTGACCAGAGAGCAAGGTCAGGACTAGGCAGTCAGTGTACCAGATCCTAGCCGCTGACTTTTTGACTGCGGAAAAGAATTTCCACAAAGATGAAAAGTAGTGAAACAAGAGTTTATTAGGACAAAAAAGAGTATAGCACATGTGGATAGACCTACGGGTGGGCTCAGAGAAAGTCGCTCCCTCATTGTAGCTTGAATCACTTTTATGGGGCATTTCTTCCAAGTTTTCTTTGGCCAATCACTTTGCTGTGCCTGGTTCTGAGCCCGTATTTGGTATATCTCAGGGTTCTCCTATGTGTGCATGTGCATCTCTTAGCCAACCTGGATTCTAGTGAAGAGGCCTAAGGTGATTGCCTCACTTACTATGAGGTGACACCCGCATCTTTTTTGATCTCCAAGGAGCCTTTCTGCACATGTGTAAGCAGGGAGGTTTCCTTAACTTCAAGAATATGTGGTCTTTTATCACTTATCTGGGCAGAGCCCAGCCTCTTCCATCATTCTGCTTTATGGAGTTTCTGTCCACAGGGGAGAAACTGTTCAGCCTGGGGCTGTCTATCTCCTAATTACAAGGATTAATCTTTTTAATAAATGGCACTGGTACACCTGAATATCTAGATACAAATGAATGAAACGGGACCCTTACTTCAGACCATACACAAAAACTAACTCAAACTGATCAATTTCCTAAATTTAAGAGTTAAAACTATAAAACTCATAGAAGAAAATAGAGAAATGAATCCTCATGACATAATCTGGCAGTGAATTCTTAAATATGATACCAAAAGCAAGCACAACAAAGGAAAACGTAATAAACTGAATTTCATCAAAGTTAAAAATGTTTGTGCATCAAAATATGAAAAACAACCAACAAAATGGGAGAAAATATTTGTAAATTATATGTCTGACAGTGATCTAGTATCCAAGATATATAGAGAGAGTTCCTAAAACTCAGCAACAAAAAGACAAACTACTCAAGAAAAAAATGAGGAAGAGATTTGGATAGCTATTTCTCCAAAGAAGATATATACAGTAAAAGATGCTCAACATCATTATACACCAGTGAAATACAAAAAGATAAACAAAATTAAAACTAGGCAAAAAATTTGAATAGATATTTATTCAAAGAAGCTCAACAAGCATGTGAAAAGATGCTCAAAATCCTTGGTCATTCAGTTCAGTTCAGTTGCTCAGTCGTGTCCGACTCTTTTCGACCCCATGAATGGCAGCACGACAGGCCTCCCTGTCCATCACCAACTCCTGGAGTTCACTCAGATTCATGCCCATCGAGTCAGTGATGCCATCCAGCCATCTCATCCTCTGTCATCCCCTTCTCCTCCTGCCCCCAATCCCTCCCAGCATCAGAGTCTTTTCCAATGAGTCAACTCTTCGCATGAGGTGGCCAGAGTACTGGAGTTTCAGCTTCAG
>SJYQ01030654.1:18691-31167 GCA_006410935.1 Redunca redunca
CATGGGGTTCTCAAGGCAAGAACACTGAAGTGGTTTGCCATTCCCTTCTCCAGTGGACCACATTCTGTCAGGCCTCTCCACCATGACCTGCCCATCTTGGGTTGCCCCGCGGGCATGGCTTAGTTTCATTGAGTTAGACAAGGGTGTGGTCCTAGTGTGATTAGATTGACTAGTTTTCTGTGAGTATGGTTTCAGTGTGTCTGCCCTCTGATGCCCTCTTGCAACACCTACCATCTTACTTGGGTTTCTCTTACCTTGGGTGTGGGGTATCTCTTCACGGCTGCTCCAGCAAAGCAGCAAAGCACAGCCGCTGCTCCTTACCTTGGATGAGGGGTATCTCCTCACCGCCGCCCTTCCTGACCTTCAATGTGGGATAGCTCCTTGGTCATTAAAGAAATGCAAATCAAAAACATAATGAGGTACTACTGCATACTCACTGCTGCTGCTGCTAAGTCGCTTCAGTCATGTCCGACTCTGTGCGACCCCAAAGACAGCAGCTCACCAGGCTCCTCCATCCCTGGGATTCTCCAGGCAAGAACACTGGAGTGGGTTGCCACTTCCTTCTCCAATGGATGAAAGTGAAAAGTGAAAGTGAAGTCACTCAGTCGTGTCCGACTCCTAGCGACCCCATGGACTGCAGCCTAACAGGCTCCTCCATCCCTGGTATTTTCCAGGCAAGAGTACTGGAGTGGGGTGCCATTGCCTTCTCCTCATACTCACTAGTATGGCTCTAATAAAAAGAAAGAAAGATGGTCTCTGATTGCAGTACACAACTGAAAAATATAAGCTTTCAGGGCATGTATTGCTTTAAATGTGTAATACAACTTGCTGTCAGACCAGATGCATACAAAAAGAAAACCACCTCCTTTATATAGCCATTGAAACAAAGTACTGTTCTGTTTTAACAAGTCTTTATTGTATTTTGCACTGATTGACACACATCTGCTTATTTTAAAAATGATGCTTTTGGTAGTAATGGCTAAGCACAAGTAGGTATTTATAGCTTGATGTTTGTGTATTCTAATCCCCAGTGTTCTTTGATTCCAGGTCTTATTGACTTAAAAAAATGCACAAGAAAGTTGCAAGTTAAGTTTTATTTGAGGAAAATGGGGACTGCAGCCCAGGAGAGAGCACCTCAGATAGCTCTGAGAAACTGCTCTAGAGAAGAAGGGGAGAAGGTCAGCATCTATGTGATTGTGGTGAAGGGAGAGTACATGCAGTCAAGCACATATTTTTCCAGAAGGTTTCTGCTAGTCAAAAGGAACAGTCATCACCATGAAGGATTTTGGTGCTTTTCTAAATATAAGGAGATACAAGGATTAGTCTCATAAAATCAGTCCAACTATCTGAAGACCTGTCCTGCCACTTTTTCCCTGAGCACAGGGTGTCTCATTTCTGCTGTTCACCCTGAACTCCTTTTGGGGGAAGTTGAAAATCAGCCATTGCAGTAGAACATGATTTAATCCTTATAGAGGCAGATGACAAATGCCAATTTGTAGTTGACAGGGCCTCCTCATGGTCACAATCTCAACCATACTTTGGGAGGCATTTCATGACCATTTTGTCCCACAGTGCTGGGAAGATTCATTCCTAGGTCTGGTGAAGATTTCACTGATAGGCCACTCAATGTGCTGTTACTGAACTAAGTCTTACCAACAGTAATCAAAGGACTCTGGACCACTTGTCTTCCTAATATGATATGGTTTAGGAAAAATTCCCTTTTGTTGTATCTTCCCATATCTAGAGTTACACTATTACAATCATTGATCTCATATAAAACTGTATTTTTGTCAGAGACTGTCACACATTTAGCTATGCAAGAAAAAACAATCTAATCTTGTGAAACAGGCAAAGTATAAATAACACAGCTAGCAGTATTATTAAAATCATAAGTGAAAATTAAGCCAGAATATTGCATTAGATGCAGCCCAGGTCATCTGACTTAGTCTATTCTGTACCAATCTTAATTGGCACTGTCCATAAGCCTCACAGTCCAGTTTCCTAGTGTTGCTAGGCTGGTTATTCTTAGTATAATTTAATTGTTTCTAAGATAAAAGTGTTAATCATTCAGGCATGTCTGACTTTTTGCAACCCCATGGATTGTAGCCTACTAGGCTCCTCTGTCCATGGAATTCTCCTGACAAGAATACTGGAGTGGGTAGCCATTCCCTTCTCCAGGTTCTTTCCAATCCATGCATTGAACCAGGATCTCCTGCACTGCAGGCAGATTCTTTACTGTCTGAGCCACCAGGGAAGCCCAGTTATGAGTGACTCCTTGCAACTGTGGGGACCTTAAAACTTAAATGACCACAGCCTGGTGTTAACCACATAAATCCATCCCATGATTGTGGGAAGTTTTATTCCTTCACTGAATTTTTCCTTATTGCTCTGATTAAGCTTGAGTAACTTTAGAGGAAAATTCATATTTATGGCAAAGATCACAGCAGGTATTATTTATTAGCCAGGTGAGAGGATCCCACCTAGTAATATCAAGAGTAGTCTGACAGGACTGAACTTTCTTTCTTCTAAAGTAAATCTCACAACTAGAGATCCCGCATGTCCCAAGGAAAATCATATATCCCATGTGTCACAACTAAGACCTGGTGCAGCCAAATAAGTAATTTCTAAAAAAATTTAAAACAAGGTAAATTTCCTAAGGGTCATCCAGTGAGAGCCTTGGAGTGGAGAAATCCACCAAGGTAATCTGGAAGTACTAAACACATGTTATTGGCCATAAACACAACAACTGGATTGATTTTTTAAAAAACCTAGCATAGGATCATGCCCATGATAGAAAAACATTTGATTTATATGCAAAGGTCCAAGAAGTCAAGGAAACATCAATGATCATATGGATCAGGTCTAGCATCTTGGGTAAGCTGTCTACTTCTGATGTTGTCTTCTTTTTGTCCCGGTGTAGGTGCAGTTTCCTCTGTTTGAATGTCATTTCAAGGTGACTTTGAGGTCAGCAACTCTCTCTGTAGATAAGTCCAGTGTAGGGGCCTTTGGAAGTAGGAATTAACCCAAGAGTCTGTTTCTCTCAGTTTCACTATGCATGAGTAGTTAAGAGTACCTGGGGCAACCCTGGTGGTTCAGTGGTTAGGAATCTGCCTTGCAATGCAGGGGACACACATTTGATCTCTGGTTTGAGAAGATCCCACATGCTGCACAGCAAGTCTGTCTACCACAATTACTGAGTCCACACGCTGCAACTACTGAACCCGTGCTCTGTAACTGGAGAGTAGACACTGCCCACCACAGCTAGATAAAACCTGCATGCAGTAATGATGACCCAGCACAGCCAAAATAAGTACAAGAGTACCTGATAAAAGTCCCCACAGTCTGTTTCAATTCAGTAGTTTCTACACACTAACAATGAACAGTCTGAAAAGGAAATTAAGAAAAACAATTCCATTTAAAATAGCATCAAAAAATAAAATAAAATACTTGGAAATTAAAGAAAGACATGTACAGTGAAAACTATAAAAATTGCTGAAAGATGAAAAAAGATACAAGTGGATGGAAATTCATCCCATGTTCATGGATTGGAAGACAATATTATTAGGATATCAACACTCTCCAAAGCAATCTATAGATTTAATTAAATTCTTATCAAAACCTAATGGCTTTTTTTTTTGCAGAAATAGAAAAATCCATCCTAAGATTCATATGGACTCTCAAGGGACCCCAAGAAGCCAAAGCAATCTTGAAAGGAAGAATAAAATTAGAGACCTCACACATCCTGATTTCATACCTTATTATGGAGGTAACCAAACAGTATGGTACTGGCATGAAGACAGATATATTGATCAGTAGCATTGAAAAGAGCCCTGGAGAAGGGAATGGCTACCCACTCCAGTATTCTTGCCTGAGAAATCCCATGGACAGAGGAGCCTGGCAGGTTACAGTCCATGGGGTTGCAAAAGACACAAGTTAATGACTAAACCACTACCACCACCATTGAATAGAGAGCCCAGATATAAAACTTGACATACATGTTCAAATGATTTTCAACAAGGGTGCCAAGTCCATTCAATGCCTTTTCAAAAAATGGCATTGAGAAAACTATCGACATGCAAAAGTGTTGGGAGGCAGGTATATTGAATAATATCCATTGGACTGAGAAAGAACTTTGAGATGAAAAAATGAAGCAGGCAACTCCATAAAGTACAGTTTAAAGTTTATTGTGGGTACTGACATACAGCCATGTTACTTACATAATGCGAGTGTTGTGAATGTACATACAGCCAAGATCCAGAGGCTCACAGATGCACTCTGAGATGGGGATACCTGAGATTTAAAGGGGTCAAGGCTAAAAACAGAATTTGACTACCAAGTAAGCTGCACATCTGCATCCAAGGGAACCTGGGCTTTTTCCTCCCTGAGGGTCTCATGACCGTTAACCATCTGTGTCAGCAAAAGGTATCCTTCTAGTTTTCTTTTTTTTTTCCTTCCAGTTTTCATATCAGATGAAGGCAAGAGTGAAAGCTGTTAGGTAACTTGTCTGGCTTGGGTACACTCCTTGTGAGTAGAGTAAAGCTCAGTTGTGCAGAGAGGGGAGGGGGCAGGACTGTGGGCCTAAGATGAAACTGACAAAATGGAACCAGTGAGGTTTGGCCACACAGATTGGCAGTTTATTTAGCTGTCCCTGTGATTCTTTGAGTCTGATGGCCTGTGTAACTCTCCCATCAATGTAATAATGTGCACTCTCTGTTCCTATCTGTGTGGTTCTGGACACTGGAGGGAGGCAGGCAGGAGAAGGGCTATGTTTACATGCCTCTCCCCACTCCTCTTCAGGTCCCTGTTGAGGCATATATAGATCCCTTATGGATGTGACTGCCTCCTTGATGTGGTGAAGAAGGAACCCTTAGAAGGAACAGTCCCTCTTGGTTGATGTCCTGGGTCTCTGAGATAATGTGGTTCAGGGGACATATACTGTTAATTGCCGTGTGCAGGGGTCCAAAGAAGCTGTGAAGGGTCTAAGATGTTATCCTGTTTGCAAATCAAAGAACAATCATACATTTGTATATTGACATAATTGCAAAATGTCTGGTTCAGAGAAGTTAAATTACAGCATCTTGCATCAGTTCCCCATTCTCAAGCTCCCCCGTTATTACCGGACAGAGTGAAAATCAGTGTACCTCTGTGGGCAGAGGGGCTCTACACTACAGGAGAGCAGCCCTGAAATTATAAACCTCAGAGCTTAGGTAGAATGAGTGGCATAGCTGTCTTTCCTCAGTGGAGTAAGAATAAGCAAATGGCTCCGGGTTTTATTACCTTGGAGAGAGAGCAGCTGGCTCTTGGAAAATGCACCAGAGAGGAAACATTCAGTATCCTTCCAGGCATGTTTACCATTCAAACATCCTTTAACACAGGTTCTAGTAATCTCTTCAGAAAACCCCGAATGGCAGGGAAACCCTTGGTTCTCCCACGCAGCCCTAGACACGCTACTTCCCTACCCCTTCTGCCCCCGTAGTTCTTTTCTATGGTGGGGCGGGTATGGTTTCTAGCAAGTTAGGATGAAGAAAGTTTAAGTAAAATGGATTCCCTGCCCAGCAGTGTGCCCAGTAAACATCTGCTGAGTGAATAACACGGATCTGCTGTTTAAGATTTTAATAAGGATGGGGCAGAAGGCAGGTTGGTTGAGATGTCCTGGCGAGGGTCTCCCGGAGCCAGGGCGATCTGAGCCAATTCATTCCTCTCCCCGCTCTTCCCCCGGCCTTACGCGAAGCCTCGGGCTCCTTGAAGCAGCGCCAGGGTTCCTGATACCCCCATGGTCAAGGCGGAACGCGCACAGGCTGGGACCACGCCGGAGATCATCGGGTCGTCTTGGTGCTGGAGAGCTCCAGGGTCCAGAAAGGGATTTCCGTCCAGAGTCAGGTCATTTACCTCGGGCAGCTCGTCTCGCCGCGGCTCCCTGCTTAGCTTGTTGCAGCTGAGATCAAGCACGCTGAGCTTGGGCGGCAGTCCTTTAGGCACTTGCTCCAGCCCAGCGAACGACAAATTAAGAGAGCTTAGCGCACTGGGCCAGACACATCGGGTAGCGCCCGGGGCGGTGACTCGCAGCGAGTTATGGCTGAGGTCCAGGCTTTGGGGCTGCACCCTCGCTGCCGCCAGCGCCGCGCACACGCCGCTCGGCGTCTCCATCCCCGCGTTGCGTAGCGCTAGATATTGGAGGGCCGGGAACTTGTTCGGACAGAGAGCCGCCATCAGCCCGCTGTCGCCGAGACTGGGATTGTCAGACAGGTCTAGGGTGGTGAGCGCCTCGAAGGTGGAGAGCCCTGCGCACGGAAAGGCAAGCGAGTGTGCTTGGGCNTGTGTGATCTTAGTTCCCTGACCAGGAATTTCGAGTCCACACCCTTGCACTGGGAGTGCAGTCTTAACCACTGGACCACCAGGGCAGTTACAGACACAGCAGAAATCTTCATCGACCAGTTTTGGTGTGTCTTGCTCCTGATGCTGCTAAGCCGCTTCAGTCGTGTCCGACTCTGTGCGACCCCATAGATGGCAGCCCACCAGGCTCCCCCGTCCCTGGGATTCTCCAGGCAAGAACACTGGAGTGGGTTGCCGTTTTCTTCTCCGTTGTATGAAAGTGAAAAGTGAAAGTGAAGTCACTGTCTTGTCCGACTCTCAACGACCCCATGGACTGCAGCCCACCAGGCTCCTCTGTCCTTGGGATTTTCCAGGCGAGAGTACTGGAGTGGGTTGCCATTGCCTTCTCCAGGTGTGTCTTAGGAGAAGGTAATCCTGATAGTTTTTTTTTTAATTGAAGTATACTTGATGTACAGTGTTACATGTAACAGGTGTGGAATGTGGTGATTCACAATTTTTAAAGTAACAGCTTTCTTAAAAGTAGAGAAGTCTATGTGTTGAACAGAGACACATTGGCCAAGTACCTCACTCTCTTAGTTTCCACTTCTCTATCCTGAAATTTGAGAAACAAGATATCCCTAATATAATTTTCTCACTTGCACCTAGCTCTCTCCTGCCCTCTCCTCAGCACAATTCCTATTTCCTAGGAAGGAAAAGCTGGACCTATGTTGAATGAGGATTAATTAGTAACTCACCTACTCTTTCAAGAAAAGAAAAGGAAGTTTCCCAGAGGGTGGGGAAGTGTTACCAAACCAGGTTCATTTGGCTAACAGGCATTAAGCCAAACACTGAAACACTGAAGTTTGTAGAAAGGATTTATTCATGAGGTATCTGAGGAGCAGGAAAAATAAATCTTACATTTACCTCCTCAACGGAAAGGGGCTTAGGATATTTATGGGTGAAGGTTATAGATTGGTTGGAGGTGCAGAAGAAGGTAACTGGGGACAGGAAAAAAAGGTGAGGTAATCAGTACTCTGCTCAGGTGTATCTGAGTTACATGCTTCTTCATGAGAGGGACATTCATAAAATGGTAGTATTAACATGATCTGAGGGTGAAGTTTTGGCCCTCTGACAGCAAAAGGCCATCCATCCAGCACTCACACAGACCTGGTCGGAGGGTTGTGGTTTCAAGCAGTTTTAATCAGCTGGAATGTGAAGTGAACAAGAGCTGACTCTAAGTTCCTGAAAAATCAGCTTAAGGAACCATTACTATAGTGATCCGTACATCAGAGATATTACCCACAAAGAGGTATTAATGGAGTCTTGTGACATACTGTGTAAGCTACATGAGGGTATGTAATTTGCAGGAACGATTAAGGCTAAGGTGAGCTTGATTGGTGAAGGCAAGTTACATGATATTATTTATTAAGCAAGTTATAGTTCAAGAGATCTAGTTGATGACTGCCCTCAGTTTCAGAAGGGCTATACTTTTAAAAGAGCCCTTGTAAGTCTGAACTTCTAGATTTCTGGGCAAAGAGCTACATAAAAACATTTGAATTCTCACTTCCCTTTTTCCCAGAAGTAACTACACATCTGTCCCCAATCCAAACAAGGAGCCCACATTGGACCACACTGCCTCCTGTATGTCCTGTTGGGCATGTCCTAATACCCAAAGTCATGCCTAAAAGCCAGACCATGTCACTGGGACATCCCTGGGGACCAAGATACAAGTATAGTTCAGTGTGAAATATGCCAACTGACTGCAGTCAGACAAACAGGCTTGGAATCCCAACACTACCACAAAGGATGTAGCAGTAGCCCTTCATTGTTGTCTTCAGCAGAGTCTCTAGAGGACCCATGCTACTGAAGCCCGCCTCCTCAGCAAATTCCATCACCTTAACAACAAAGATCTACTGTATAGTGCAGAAACTCTATTCAATATCTTATAGTAACCTGTAATGAAAAGGATCTGAAAAAGAATATATATATATATATATATATAAATGATTGAATCACTTTGCTGTACACCTGAAACTAATGTAACATAAATGAACTATACTTCAATTTTTTAAAAGTGATTTAAAAGATTCCATCATCTTAGGGGAGGTACTCCAAGTTAAGAGGGGCAATAATGGTTCTGCAAAGGTCCCCAAGTCACAGCTTCATTCAAAAAATATCATTTGTCTACCAAGTGCCAGAGCTGATGCCAAGCCTCTGGATGCTGATGTGACCATCACATAGCTCCTCAAGTACTCTAGAAGGTGGGGGAGGCAAAAGCAGACACAGAACTACAGTCCATGGTGAACAGGATTCTTACACAGGAGAAAATAAGGACTTGTGGGAGCTCTAGAGAAAGAAGCAGCTAGGCCTGTAATAGGACACAGAGCTGTTTCTTACAGGATTAACAGTGTTGCCAGGCAGATAAGTGCAACAAAACAAACAAACAAAAAACAAGTCCTCCTCCCCCACCAAAAAAGAAAAAAACAAAAACAAAAATAGTTTGGGCAGCTGCAACTGAGCAGACACTCTGGGCAGAGCATAGATTTTTCCCGGGGACTTGCCTTATCTTTCATATTATGAGAAAGACGTAGGTGTCAGAAGCCAGCCTGTCCCATAAGGAAGGGGACAAGACCCAGATCCTATTCCCTAGCCAGATCATGGTGCATCAATAGTGATACTCAGGGAATTCCCTGCTGGTTTGAGGGCTAGGGCTCCATGCTTCCACTAAATAAATAAATAATGCTCAATAAATGTTCAGAGGCTGGATGGATGCTGGAGCTGAAGAGAAAATGTGGAGGGTAAGATGATGTTCTGAAGATATTTAACTACATGTTTTGTGGAAGAAATCAAAGACTTCCTTGACTGACTCCAAGAAATGGAATTAAATCCAAGGGAAGGAAGTTGGTCTGAAGAACAGTTGGTTCGAAGAACACTTTCCTTTCCTGGATTTGTTCTTACTTGCACTTTTGCCTAAGTAGTAGCTTTCAAAAAATTGTTGTTGTGTCCAACTCTTTGCAACCCCACGGACTGCAGCACAACAGACTCCCCTGTCCTTTACTAACTCCCAGAGTTTGCTCAGATTCATGTCCATTGAGTCAGTGATGGTATCTAACCATCTCATTCTCTGCTGCCCCCATGTCCTTTTGCCTTCAGTTTTTTTTTTTTATCGGCATCAGGATCTTTTTCATTGAGGCAGCTCTTTGCATCAGGTGGCCAAAGTATTGGAGCTTTAGCTTCAGTGTCAGTCCTTCTTGAATATTCAGGATTGATTTCCTTTAGGATTGACCGGTTTGATCTGTTTGCTGTCCAAGGGGATCTCAAGAGTTTTCTCCAGCAACACAATTTGACTGCATCAATTCTTTGGTGATCAGCCTTCTTTTTGGTCCAACTCTCACAACTACTGAACTTTTTTTGGCAAAGTGATGTCTCTGTTTTTTAATATGCTGTCCAGGACTTGTCATAGCTTTTTTTCCAAGGAGCAAGTGTCTTTTAATTTCAAAAGATCAGCAGTTTCTATAAGAATTCTTTAACTTTTTTTCTTGGCACACACCTTGCCCAGGATCTTAGATCCCCACCAGGGACTGAACTCTCTGTCCTCAGCAGTGAAAGCATGGAGTCCTAACCACTGGACCACCAGTGAATTCCCTCAATAAAAATTCTTAAGTGTTACCAGGACTCTACTCTCTTGGAGTTGTGAAGGGGGTTTGGGAGGAGAAGACATCAAAAAATTACACTGTAACAATGACAGCTGTGAAAAGGTTTATGAAGAAGTGTATGGTGCTACATGCTCTCAAACAGGGGCACTGGTCCAGTTGTTCTGAGAAGGGCACTAGAGATCTTGAGGATGGTGTTAGTTAAAGGAAGGAGGCTGGTTTTAGTAGAGGTGGGGTGGCAGAAACTGGGCTCTAGACAATGGAACAGCCTGTGCAGAAGCCCAGAAAAGAAAAAAGTGCAAGGCTTGTTTAGGGAACGAAAATCCTAGGAGAGATGAGTAAGGCACGGCTGGAGAGGTATGTAGGAAATAGACCATGTAGGGCTTAGTCAGGCACAATTCAGATTTTGAGGGTATGGAACAGTTTTTGTTTTGGCCGTGCCACCCAGCTTTCGGTATCTTAGTTCCAGAGGGCGGACTGAACCCGGGCCTATGGCGGTGAAAGCACTTAGTCCTAACCACTGAACTGCCAGGGAATTCCCTGGAACATAGTGTTTAATTCACCAGTGTTTCCCCATTACGTAGTAGATTAGTGGTGCTCAAAGTTGATGAAACAGTTACTTTATCGAAAAAATAATGCCATTCCCTTTTATGCAGAACAGTGATCCATAATTGTATTTGTCTCATTTTTCTCACCTGTAAAATTGGGGTTTTTACTCTCCAAGCCAGGCTTCAGCAATATGTGAACTGTGAACTTCCAGATGTTCAAGCTGGTTTTAGAAAAGGCAGAGGAACCAGAGATCAAATGGCCAACATCCGCTGGATCACGGAAAAAGCAAGAGAGTTCCAGAAAAACATCTATTTCTGCTTTATTGACTATGCCAAAGCCTTTGACTGTGTGGATCACAATAAACTGTGTAAAATTCTGAGAGAGATGGGAATACCAGACCACCTGACCTGCCTTTTGAGAAACCTGTATGCAGGTCAGGAAGTAACAGTTAGAACTGGACATGGAACAACAGACTGGTTCCAAATAGGAAAAGGAGTATGTCAAAGCTGTATATTGTCACCCTGCTTATTTAACTTCTATGCAGAATACATCATGAGAAATGCTGGACTGGATGAAGCACAAGCTGGAATCAGGCTTGCTGGGAGAAATATCAGTAACCTCAGATACGCAGATGACACCACCCTTATGGCAGAAAGTGAAAACTAAAGACCCTCTTGATGAAAGTGAAAAAGGAGAGTGAAAACTAAGATCCGGTCTCATCACTTCATGGCAAATAGATGGGGAAACAGTGACTGACTTTATTTTTCTGGGCTCCAAAATCATTGCAGATGGTGACTGCAGCCATGAAATTAAAAGACGCTTACTCCTTGGAAGGAAAGTTATGACCAAGCTAGATAGCATATTCAAAAGCACAGACATTACTTTGCCAACAAAGGTCTGTCTAGTCAAGGCTATGGTTTTTCCAGTGGTCATATATGAATGTGAGAGTTGGACTATAAAACAGGCTGAGTGCAGAAGAATCAATGCTTTTGAACTGTGGTGTTGGAGAAGACTCTTGAGAGTCCCTTGGACTGCAAGGAGATCCAACCAGTCCATCCTAAAGGAGATCAGCCCTGGGATTTCTTTGGAAGGAATGATGCTGAAGCTGTAACTTCAATACTTTGACCACCTGATGCAAAGAGCTGAGTCATTTGAAAAGACCCTGATGCTGGGAAAGATTGAGGGCAGGAGGAGAAGGGGAAGACAGAGGATGAGATGGTTGGATGGCACCACTGACTCAATGCACATGGGTTTGGGTGGATTCTGGGAGTTGGTGTTGGACAGGGAGGCCTGCCTTGCTGGGGTTCATGGGGTCACAAAGAGTCGGACACGACTGAGCGACTGAACTGAACTGAAAATGGGGATAATTGTCATGGCAACGTCCAGGGTTTAGCTAGCACTCCTTACTGAGAATCATTGTTATTGGTGAAACGGCATTCGATATCTTCAGGGTAGATTTTCTTTTCTTTCTTTTTTTTTTTTTTTTTTGCTTTGGGGGCTTTTAAAGGGGCACTCAGAATTTTAGTTCCCAGATTAGGGATCCAACCGCACCGACCCCAACGGAAGCGCAGAGTCTTAACCACTGGACTCCAGGGAAGTCCTTCTAGAACTCAGGGTAGTTTTGAATGCTCTTTTAGATTGTGTTAGGGGTGGGAAGGTTGTGTTTGCTGACACCAGTAGCCAGGGGTTTTCAGTGTCGGAAGCCGAGAAACCGAAGGCAGAGGGACAGCTTGCCAGGGTCCTCTGTCCATGCGATTTCCCAGACAATATTGGAATGGGTTGCCATTCCCTTCTCCCGGGATCGAACCTATGTCTCCTGCATTGGCAGGTGGATTCTTTACCACTGAGCCACAAAAGAAGCCTGAAGCCACAGCTACTACTTGAAATTCACTTGGCTAAAGGTCCCAAGAAATAGAGGAAAAGAACAGAATGGGAAAGACTAGAGATCTCTTCAAGAAAATT
>SJYQ01030716.1:0-13026 GCA_006410935.1 Redunca redunca
GCCCGGCAGGCGGCCACATACCACGCAGGCATGCCTACCCACAGCTGGACCAGGGGGGGAAAGCGAGGAAAGGGTGGACATGAGACAGAGACAGAGATACGTCACAGGAGAAATGGGAGAAGGGCAGAAAGAAAGGGGGAGAGGGAGATGGGGGGGCCGGGAGGCAAGTGGGGGAGAAACAGGAAGACATGAGAAAATTAGCAGGGAGGCAAAGACGTCAAGAGTCAGAGGGGGACACAGAGAGACGAAAGACAGTCAGGGAAGGGTGAGCCCAGAGTCAAAGGGGAAAGAGAGATGGGGAGAGACAGAGATGAGAGGCGGAGAGAAAGAAGCAAAGTACATTGAGAGAGACACGGGAAGAAAAGTGGGGAATGACAAAAACACAGAGATGAGGAGAGGCAGAAAAATAGAGAAAGAGAGTATCAGAGACAGAGGCATGGGAAGACACAGAGAGAGAGACAATAGGACCGAGATGGGCATGGTGAGGACCAAGATGGGCAGGGGAGAAGGACAAAAAAGCAACAGGAAGGTCCACAAGAAACCTGACCCCTCCCAGGGCCTCAGCCCCCAGCTCCCTTCCCCCGACACCTCTGGGCCAGGAGGATGGCACAGGGTCAGCCAGCCCTGACCGTGGGGTTCTCGGGGATTGGGGATGAAGAGTCAGGACATTTCTGGACCCCAGTACCTCTAGCCAGGAGACCACAGTGGGCCCATCCCAAGCAGCAAAAGGCAAGCCCTGACGGCAGGCCTCTTCCAGAAGTTCATGCCTGAAGAGAGAGCACCATGGCGGGAGGTCTCAGGGGTAGAGACACCTAGCCCTCTCGGATGGCTCCCTTCATCAACTGCTCCCCCACCCCGTCCACAAAAACAACTTTTATGAATGTAGAAAACATGGCAGAAGGTTAAAAAAAAACAAATACCTGTGATTCTTTGTAATCCCCCTCCCCCAACACACATGTACACACACACCAAACAAATGAAAAGAGGAAGGAAAAAAAAACCAACCCTCTAGGAGTTCCCAAATTTCCAAGCAAGCTCAGGATCTTGGACGCCCCTTCCCAGAATTTTCTTACTTATGACCAACCCTCCCCCGCACACACACCACACACCCACACTCACTTCCTCTTGTTCCTTCGGTCCTTATCTCCTGGGCCCGTCAGCTTGGCTAGCCCCAGAGGGTCAGTGGCCAGTGTCTCGTCTGAGGGTGTTCCAGCTGGAGGCAGGGAGGGGCCAAAATTTGGAGAGTCTCAGAGGGGAGGCAGAATCTTTGATGCTGGGGGGTTGAGAAGGATGCCAGGAAAGCAGAGGCCCAGAGGGATTAGTAAATGAGGCCACACAGAGGGAGTGATAAAACCACACAGGAACCAATGTCACCTCCTAGGCAAAGAATTGGAGAAATCCCCCAAATAGAGCTGATTCACTGGACTGGCCTTGGTAAGGTAGCAGTGGTGTGCTGCTAAATTCTTAACAACTGGCTCCCTGGGGAAGAAGAGGTATTTCCTGATTGGTAGTATTTGCCAGTTTCCATGGTGTAAACAGTCCCACCAATTTCAGGCTACCGAATGTGATGTCAAAGCAGCTCATAAAATTCCTGAAAATTTGACTAACTTGGATTTCACAAGTCAGACAAGCAAGCTCCTCTCTATTTAAAAAAAAAACAAAACAGGTAAATGAAATAACAAATTCATTTGTCCAACCATCACTCAGGCAGGCCTCAGAGTGCCCTTCTTGCCCCTTCTCCCCTCGACTTCTGCCAAGGTTCCAGTGCTCAAAATGCATTACCAAATGATTGCGGACAAGATTGTATGTCAAGTGAATATGTAAAGAAGGAGGAAGGAAGGAATAAAGAAAGGGAGAGGAAATCAGGGGACTCACCCAGAGAAGAGCTGTCCCGACCTGGTGGTCCCATCCTCCCCTTCTCCTTCTTGCCAAAGAGACGGCCTATGGATGACTTGATGCTCTTCTTCTTGGGAGCTTTGTGCAGGGAATCTGGGGTGCCCTCACTGGGTGAGCAGGACAGAGTGGAGCTAGATCCCATCTGGTAGGTTCCAAGTCTTTGTCCACTCCCATCTCCTCCTCCCACGCAAGTCCCTCCCTGTCTCGTCCCTTATTCTTACTGACCTTCCCCGTGATGGCCCTCCATCCTCCAGGGATCCCGCCTGCAGTGCCAAGGCTTGTGTCATTCTCTCCAGGCGGGCAGAGCGAGGAGTGGGAGGTGGGGTGTCTCCTGGGATTGCTGGCCCCTCCCCTCGGGGAGCCACAGCTTCCTCCTTAGGGACATGATTCTGTAGACAGGCAGAGTTGCTACACTGAGTCGGAGGGATCACGTTGGGGCTCCTCATTAGTTGGGAGGTATGCCAGGTGTCTGGGATACCCCTGATTTGGACTATCACTTCTAAAGATAGGCTAGATTAAGTGGGAGTGAATTGCGGAAATATAAAGGCAATAACTTCAGTCCCTCTGGAGCTTGATGAGCCCATATTTCTACTGTCTTAGCTTCTGGTGTCAGGAGTGGGATCTGCTCAGTTTCAAGGAAATCTAATGAGTTACAAGTTCTGAAAATAGGAAAGCTGAGTTTAAGGCAATAAAACAGGGTTATATCTCTTTCGCTTGCCTCTAAGGTCAATTCTGAGGCCACTATGGTAGTTCTCAAATGTACATTTAGTCACAGAATATATATATTCTGTATCCAGTGGTTAAATGGTTAAGACTTGGTGCTCTCACTGCTGAAGCCCAGGGTCTGATCCCTGGTTGGAGAACTAAAATCAAGCAAGCTGCATGACATGGCCAAAAAAATTAAAAATAAAAATCCCATGCAGAAATTTAATGCATAAAGTAGGTAAAAGTAGATCAGATCTGACTAAAGTACAAGTTAGGGTTCAGGAATCTAGTGACTCAGCCTCCCCTTTGCCCCCTTTTTTTAAATTTTAAAAATTATTTTTAGCTGCACTGGGTCTTCATTGCTGTGCATGCTTTCTCTGGTTGCAGTGAGCACAGGCTACTCTTCAGCTGCACTGCACGAGCCTCTCATTGCAGTGGTTTCTCTTGCTGTGGCTCTAGAGCACAGGCTCAACAGTGGTGCACGGGCTTAGCCTCCCCCCAGCATGAGCAATCTTCCTGGAGAAGGGATCGAGTCTGTGTCCCCTGCACTGGCAGGCAAATTCCCAGCCACTGGCCCACCAGGGAAGTCCTCCTTTGCCCTCTGAGCTGAGCTTTTAGGGAAGCTGAGGTTGTGATGGCTGGTGTGATGGCGATCGTTGCTGTTTGTTAGGGAGCCCTGTTTATGACCTCCCACCACCGCCACCACCACCACCAAGCTGAGGAGACTTAAGAATACTCACAGCCTTGTCGGTGCCCTCACGGGCAGGGCTAGGGGGTGCCAGACGGGGTGTTGAGTGGCCAGAGCTGGGAGGGGAGGGGCTGGCGAGGGTAGAGGTGGTGAGGGAGGGGGGCAGTGAGCAGCTACTGCGGTAGCGGCCCAGTGAGTCCAGGCCAGAGCCCGACACCCGGCTCTCCAGCTCTTCTGCCCTTTGTTCTGTTGTCTCCTTCTCCTCTTGGATTAGCCTGAGGAGGGAAATGGGGAGATGGGGTGAGAGGACTGAGGCAGGCAATAGGAGAGGGAGCCTGGGGGGACTTCCTGGTGGTCCAGAAGTTAAGACTCCATGGTTCCAATGCAGAGGATGCAGGTTCAATCCCTGGTTGGGGAACTAAGATCCTACATGCTGCACTGCACGTCCAAAAGGAGGAGTCTGGGGATCCCAGTGGACCAGGAAGGCTTGGTGGAGCAAAAATAATTCTGGGGAAGGCATAATGAGGTCTTGGTGGATCCCTGATGGCCTCACAGGTTCAAAGGGAGTCAAGGGATCATGTTAGGCTCTGGAGGCTGTGGGAAGATTAGGGATGACAGGATGACCAGAGTGTGCCTCAGGATGACCCTGATGATGCCCAAGTGGTTCTGGAAAATCATAAATGGATGACCATGGGCAAGAGGTCAAGTTCTAAGGAGGGGAGAAAGAGCAAGCTCATGATAAGAGAAGGCTGAGATCAGGGACTCTGAAGTCAATCTGGGATCTGGGAAGGTCATAGAGACATTTGGTGAGAGTCAATATCTCCAGTCAGAACGAGCTGGAATGGAAGATGGTGGGCAGGTTGATATGTTTGCTGGGGCCCATGCAAAGTGTGTCATCAGAGAACTGCTAAGTAGGGCAATTGCTGGGGAATCCAAGTAGACTTTATGTGGTGGGGGAGTCTTAATAAACTGAGGACTTTTGTTATATCAGGTAAACATTCTTGTTATCTAGAGTCGAGGTTCAGGTGTTTTGGATTGGGAACCTCGTGTCGAGATTCTTGGGGTACCGGGAGTCTCTGGGTAATGGTTGCTTGAAGTCAGGAAAGCTGTGATATAATGGAGGACTCTTGATGGATTGCATTGTGATTTTTGGTATCTGAGGATGCACTCTTGGGTATTTTGGGAAATTGTGAGTACTGTTTGTGGGGGGCAGTGTATCATGTATAAATAGCACATAAGAGACTACTTCTGGGTATTTCCTCAGGGATTCCTAAATAGTGTTGGGCTGGGAGAACTCCTTGAGGATGGTTAGAAAAGGAGTTGGGCTTAGGTATTCAGATCAGTCTCCAGAGCCAGAGGGGTTGTGGGCTTAGCTCAGGCAGGACGAGAGAGAACTGGGCCACTGCTCACTTGATCTCTTTGTTGATGGCCTCCAGCTGCTCCTGAAGCATGATGGCCAGTGTCTGAACATCTGCCTGCCCACTGGGGGACAGCAGCTCAGCTCCAAACATCCCCTCAGCCTCCTCTTCATCTGAGCCATCCAGCTCGCCAGGGAATGGAGGTGGCATGGACCCCGCAGGGGCAGACCTCTCCCACTCCTGTCTCTGTGTGGAGACAAAAGGATGGCAGGTGGACAGGGGCCAGAGGCAGATGCTGGGTCTCCCCTCACTGCTCCGGACCTTTCCCACCCTCCATGACCCCGCCCTTATCCGTTGACACTAACTGCCCCCACCCTGTGGTCCAGTCCCCAGTTTCCCCAGCCCACCTTTCTCTCTTGGTGGGGCCCTTTTTTTGACCCCCCCCCACACCCCCCAAAACCTCCCCTGAGTCCACTATTTCTTTTGACACAGCCCACTTCTCTTCACTTAGCCCCGTCCATTCTAGGATTCTACACCTTGCACATCACCCCCCACCGAAACCCTCTTCCCAGCCCATCATTCCTCTAAAGTTCTCACCAGGCAGCAGGACATCCATGTGAGGAGACATCCAGACAAGTGGGGATGGTGAAAGAAGAGAAGACAGTGTGGGCCCAGGAAGCCTTTCTTCTCCGCTAGTCCCCACCCAGAGCCCTGCATACGGGGCACCACCTCCTACTGCTGCCCTCCCAGGCCCTGCTCAGCCCAGGCCCCAGAAGCGGCTGCTGACCTTAGAGGGCTCATCCTTGACCCCTGACCAGCGGCCCCTCTTGCTTGCCCGGCCACTGCCAGCCCCATAGGGGTCCAGGTGGGCACCAGAAGGTAAGGTGGGTGCCTGAGAGTAACGGAGCTCCAGGGCACTGCCAGGGAGAGATCTGTGGGCATGGAGAGGGTGAAGACCAAGGGGTCAGGAAAAGGAACTAGAGGTCAGTGGTCATGCGGAAGGGCTTGGGGTCAGAGGACTGGAAGAAGGATCTTATGTTAAAAGTCAGGAAAAAAAGGGTCTGGGACCAGAGATCATGAAGTCAGGGGTCAAAAATAAGAGGGGCCAGTGGAAGTCTCAGGACAGGGAGGGGAATGGGGAGACTTGGGAAGCAGAAGGGATGTGCTTGGCCAAGGGGGCCCCATGGACACGGGAAAGTTACTGTCACCTGGAGTAGGACGACGGTGGCCTCCCCCGAAGCTGGTCAATCTCCATCTGCATCCGCTCCATCTCAGCCAGGAGCTGCTCCTGGGGGAGGAGGTTGGAGAGGCCAGGTCAGAATCTGCCGCCTTCTGAGATCGGTCCCTCCCAGCCAGGCTGATTCCAGCCCCAACAAAGCCTGCCCCGTTTCTCTGGCCCTCACCCCCCAGGCTCCTCCCTACCTTGTTGAGCAGCAGCTCATCCTGAAGCTTCTTCATGTTGGCGATCTCCTCGCTTAGTGAGTTCTGTAGGGGGACAGGGGTGCAGTGAGGGGCCAGAACCTGGAAGCAGCCTCCAGTGCACAGAGGCAGGCCTGAGGGGACCCCAAGGGGAATGCGTGGGCTGGAATGGTGAGCTAGAGGGTGGTGGAGTGAAGACGCTGCTGAGGAGGGGAGTCCCTGGGAGCCCAGAATTCAACATCCTGTGTAATTTCAGCAGATTCAGAGTTTGAGGGCCCCTAGGGTTATAGGCTTGGGGAAACGCCAAGAGTTCAGGGTATAGGTGCCCCAGAATTCAGCTCTAGGGTGTTCAGGTGAAATAGTGCTGGTTCCAGCCATAGAGCAGTCTGTCAGATTTGAATTCCAGATGCCTAGATTTGAAGACATCTCAGATAATGGTTTGGGGAAAGGTCTGGTGCCCCCAAGATTCCAGTTTATGGGAGTCCTAGATTGGGGCGCACCTTCTCCTCCAGGGCCCCCATGCGCTCCTTGAGATGAAGCTGCAGTCGTTCGTTGGACTCGCTCAGCAGCTTGTCCACTGTCTCGGACAGCCGCTTATTGTGGTCATCGTTCATCTTCTCCCGCTGCCGGGCCTGCCCAGAGGAGAGCAGGGCACAGGTGCTGGAACCCTGAGCGCTGCCCCCGCTCCCAGCTCCCACCCGCTTCCTCCCACCCTCTCATCCCCCAAGCCTCAAAGCCCCCTCACCCGCTGCAGCTCCTGGTTCTTCTCCTCCAACTGGGCCTCCAGCTGCCGAAGCCGCTCCTCAAAATTCCCATGACGTTCCTCAGCCTGGAAGTTGGAACCATGGCACCTGACTGTCCCCCTAGGACCGGGTCAGGCCCCAGGCCCCACCTCCTCCAAGGCTGGCTTCCAGGCCCCGCCCCTGGAGCCCTAGGCTCCTCCCCAACAAAACTCCAAACCTCGCACTAGAGTCTCAAGCCCTGCCCTCTTTATAAGCTCTGTCTTCTTCTCAGTTCAGGTCCCACCCATCCTTTTAGTCCAAACTAGAAAACAGCCCAGAGTCGGGAAGATCCCCTGGAGGAGGAAATGGCAATCCACTCCAGTATTCGTGCCTGGAGAATCCCATGGACAGAGGAAACTGGCAGGCGCTACAGTCCACAGGGTCGCAGTCGGACTCGACTGAAGCGACCTAGCAGAGAACACCACCTCCCACCAAGCCTCTAGGCCCTTTCCCCATTCTAAGTCACGTCCCTTTCTAGACCCCACGCCCTGCCCTTTCCATCTGAATTCAGGCTGTAGGTCTCCAACCCCTCCAGACTCTAGGCCCCGCCTCCCTAAGCCCCTCCCCTTCGCCCCAGAGACTCCAGGCCCGGCCTCAGGCCTCCCTCACTTTATTGAGAGCCGCCACGCGCTGGGCCAGCTGGGCCTCAATTTCCGGCAAGGTCTCTGCCTTCTGCAGGGTCTGCTGCAGCTTCTGCTTGGCGTCGTCCAGCCATTCGGCCAGCTGACGGCTCTTCTCTTCACTCTGAGGGACACAGACAAGGGAAAGGGAGGAGCTTGGTCATATGGGCCACAGCCTCACCCCTACCGCCCCTCCCCGGCCGAGCCCCCACCTGTCGGTACAGTGACTCCTTGCTGGCCAACTCGTTTTCCAGCTTGTCGTTGGCGTCGTGCAGAGAGGTGGCCTCGCGCTGGGCACTCAAGTAGCGCTTCTCTAGCGTTGTTATCCGTTCCTCCATATCCTCCCGCTGTGCCAGCGCCTGCAGAGGTGACAAAGGACCGCGTGGACTACAGCTCCCAGAAGGTCCTGTGGGAAGCCTAGGCTTAGAACCTCAATTCAGGCACCCCAGGGTACACTGGGAAATGAAGTCCCTTGCCATCTGGGCATCAGAAAGATGGAACCACACCTGCCAAGAGCTCCTGAGAATAGCCAACATGACGTTGCCTGCCCTTTGCCACCTGACAGATAAAACGGCGGTACAGCACCTCCCATAAACTTTTGGGACAGTACTGGTTTGTCATACGGATGACCTAAGGCCCAGGGGATGGAAAGTCTCCACTCTTCTTGGCCCACTCAAAAACCCAAGTCTTACATTTGTCAGCAACTTCTGGCACAACTCAGAATCACAGAGCCAATGCCCTACGGTTTCACAGAAAACAAAGGTCCCTTCCATCTGGGAGGCAACATCTCCCAAGACCTCCCAGGGTAGCACAGGCTTATAAAACCAGAGAAGGTGTTCCAGGGTCTCGTGGGGGATGGACTTCTGCCTGGAAGCCGGTGTGGTGAGACCACACTTCCTAATAAGCTCTCGGGCCATCCACACTTCAAATCCGAGGTAAAAGCCCCAGTGGATGATGAAAGCAAAAGTGCTCTCTCTTCTTTCTCATTCAGTGCTTTAAAGAATCCATGCCCTACATTTATTTCTCAGCGGTCCCTGCAGCGTGGGAGTTGAGATCAAGGAGCCTCAGCCAGGATGGGGTGAAATACAGCCAATGGAGTTCAACTAAGAGGTGGGAAAGAATTTCCCAATGGTAACATAAAAACCAGATACTGGGTGACCATCATGTATGTGCCATGTACCAGCTCTCTGACAAGGGCCGTAAATCCCATTTTACAGGTGAGGAAACAGGCTCAGAGAGAAGACTCCGCACACCTTGTGGTCTGAATCCAGGTTCATGAGTTCTGTGACTATGGGCAGAGGGGAACAGGGAGGGCTGTGGGGAGGGACAGAGGGCAGCCCAGCAGGGGCTCCGGCCTCACCTCCTTGAGGTCGCGCTGGAGCTTGGCGTTAGCTTCCTCGGCCTTACCCAGCTCGCGGTGGGCGGTGCCCAGCTCCTCCTCCAGCTGGCTCATCTGGCGGCACAACACCGCCAAGCGCTCCCGCAGCTGGCACACCTCCGCCCGCTGCCGTTCCAGGGCCTCCTCCAGCTCCGCCGTGCGCCGGTTCGAATCCCCACCAGGACCCAGGCCATTGGCAAGAGTCTGGAATGGGGACAGTGAGGAAGGAAAGCACAGAACTCAGATTGGGTAACAGAGATAGAATGCAAAGAGAAAGCTGATGGGGGTGAGGGGGAATCAAAGATCAGTTAAGGGCCATGCAGATCACAAATTTAGCTAGCTGACCTGAATCAGAGGTCAAAGGTCAGCAAGACTCTGAGGGATTCAGATGGCCTATAGTCTGTGAGAATCATACCAAACGTTAAAGGGACCATCACAAAGTCACGGGGCTGAGTAGGACCACAGGGATGGGGGCCGGTGAAGAGCAAAGGAGAGGGAAAGACGTCCACCTCTTACCTGCCCATCCCCATCCTTGCCGGGCTCCTCTAGCCCCGACCGGCGCCTAGATAGCTGCTCTCGAAGGCTCAGAGTCTGGCAACAGGAAAGGGAGATCAGGGTGAAGGGGGTCCTAGAATCCCCGTTACTTCCCACTGGCTCTGGTCCTGCTGGGGCCACCCTTATTCCATAGTCTACCCTTCGGCCCTGTGTCCTCGTATCTCTCCTTAGGCACCCACCAGAGAGGAAGCCACCCTTAACCTTAGCCTCCTTGTGCCCAGACTTACCCACCCAACCATTTCCTCCGAAGTCAGTTCTTTCCCTTGGCCGCCCCCAGCCCTGGTTCTCACCCTAGTCTCACTGTCACAGAGCAGTACTCTACTCCCCTTAGTCCTGCCCAGTGAATTTCACCTTAGGAACCCGGTTCTCCACAGTCCAACCCTATTGGTCCTGTGCCCTAGTCCCGTCCCCAGTAGATTCTAGGACCCGCCCAATCAGCTCCACCCCATTGGTAGTTCATTAGTCCCGCCTCCTTCTTGGTTACACCCCCACCTCCTGATTGCTCAGCTCCAGTTCCTCCTCTAGCACTGCCACCCGCTCCAGCGCCATTCGCAGCCGCTCTCGGACCTGAGGATGGGGGCAAGACCGAGTGAGATGGAGATCAGAACTGAGCAAGGACAGCTGATGCAGAACACCTTGGAATGGACCTGATAGTATGACATTATCATTCCTCTATAATAGGTGTGCAGCCTCAACCAGCTAGCAAGGCAGCCTCGCCCACTGGTATACCCCTATCTTATTACTTTTTTCTATTATCAGGTCTCAGTCTGCAGTAGTCTGTTTCATTCAATTTCAAGACAGTCATCATTCTTCCCACTTGGGCTATTTCCAACCAATCACAGCCAGAGTTTCTGCCATTCAAGACAGCCCAGCCGACCACGGGTTTCTGTTCTATATGCAGTCTCTTCTGATTCTCATACCTTCTCATCCAGGGCCTTGTGATGCTCGAAGAGGGATTTTAGAGCCTTGAGTACTTCCACCTCGGAAGAGACCCCGCCCGGAGACTGGGCCTGGCGCTTTACCACGGTCATGCGCAGTGACCTCTCGTGCCTGGACACCAGGCATTCCAGGTGTTCAAGGAGAAGCTACAGGAACAGAGCGCCGGGCCAAGGAGAAGTGTCAAGGGCAGAGAGGCAGAGTGCAGGAGGAGGACTCAGGCAGGTGCAGACACAGGGAAGAAGTGGAGCCAGGTCCGAAGAAGAGAGGGATAACGGGTCGGTGGTGGGGCGGTCAGGAAGAAGTGGTACAGAGATGAGAACGGTTATGGAGATAGGGGAGGGGACATGAAGGAAGGAGGGGACCAGAGGAGACCGCCCAAATTGTGGAAGCAGGAAGAAGAAAGGAAGGCAAGAGAAGGTATAAAAAGATGGGTCAGGCTGCAACACCCAAGGCCCCGCCCATCCCACTTAAGTCCCGCCCCCAAGACGCCTCACCCGTGTATTGTTCCGCTCCGCCTTCAGCTCTGCAATTTCTTCCTCCCGTTCCAGTAGCTGCTCCCGACACAAGTTCAGCTCCTTCGTCAGAGCCGCAAACTCCTGTCCAGTGGTGAGCAGAACTGTACAATCAGATCAATCCTTTTCCCATTTCCCTCATTCCAAAAGACTGGGAAGTTAGTAAGTCCCTCCCATCTCGGCCAAGTCCCGCCCCTTCAAACGACCTAGGTCCCACCCATCACAGGTAAGCCCCTCCTCCTTCCAAGAGTCAGGTCCCGCCCCTTCCGGCCGCCCTGCCGCTTGCCAACGCGAGCGGAGGCCCCGCCTCCCTCAGGCCCCGCCCTGGCCCCGCCCAGACCTGGGGCAGCGCGATGCTGAGCTGGCGCTGCAAAGAGTCCTTCTCGTGGCCCAGTTCGCGCAGCCGCAACTGCGCCGTAGCAAGCCCGTCCTGCGCTTCGCGCAGCGTCTCCAGCAGGCGCTCGCGCTCGGTGAGCATCGTGACCATGAGGCGCTCCAGCTCGCCGCCAGCCTCGTCCGGGCCCAGCGCCGAGCCCCGCCGGCCATCCTCGCTGATGGTGGGCATCACCTCGCACATCATGGCGGCGGTGCTGGCCTGCGTGTACCGGGAGGGGGGCAGGGAACCGAGAGCGGCTTCGTCAAAGCGCAGGCAACGAAACTGAGGCACGGTCACTGGGATACTACATAGTGAGAACTGAGGCTAGACAACCGAAGCAACTGCACAGCAGAAACGGAAGCCCATCCATTCCGATCATGGTGCAAGATAAACGGAAACCCAATGCTCTCAGGAAACCAGACCTGGGTGAGAGCACTTGGAGAAACTGAGGTCAGACTTCATCTGACAACGGGCAGCAAACCTAGACTCAGCCTATTGGGAGAAACCAAAGCCGAGTGACCCACTCCCTGAGAGAAAGTGGAAAGCTTGGAAGCCCCTCCCCTCCCACCCAAGGGCTTCCCAGGTGGCTCAGTGGTAAAGAATCCACCTGCCAATGCAGGAGACACAGGTTCGATCCCTGGGTGGAAAAGATCCCCTGAAGAAGGGAATGGCAACTCGCTCCAGTATTCTTGCCTGGGAAATCCAATGGGTCCCAAAAAGTCGGACATGACTGGGTGCACACACATTCCCCTCCAGTCCAAATCCCGCCCCTGCAAGGGGCTCAGGCCCCGCCCATCACTGGCACTGTGGGAAAATCAGTCTACCTATTCTGGCCCTGCTGAGAATTCCCTTCAACCTCACTGTATGAATGAGAAAACTCAGGCCCAGGAGAGGGAGACTATGTCTTCAGGAGGTCACCTGTATGTCACAGGGATGGTTCTGAACTGCTATTCAGCCCAATTTCTGCCTCCTTCAACTCACCAGATATCTAGATATCTAGTTACAGGAGAATCTAAAGACTCTCTACAGGCAGAGGGGAAAAAAAAAAAGATGGCATGGACCATGCTAGCCATTTCACACTACACGAGAATCCTAGATCCAGCTACTTCTCCCCTCAGGTCATAGGAATCTAGGTTCTCCTGTCCCTTCTGTCTCCCAGAGAGAGGAGTCTGAGCCTCCATCCTTCTCCTCCTCAGACCCAGAAGTCCGAGACCAGATCCCTCTCCTTCCAGGGCACAAGAGTCTGGGCTTTCAATCTCCAACCGTATACCCAGAAATCTCAGCCTTCAGATTTATCTTCCCTTGGAATCCAGGCCCCCAGGACCCAGGAGTCTGGGTGCATGAGCCGTGGGTGGGGATGAAGGGAGCTCTCCGAGACACTCCCCCTGCTCACATCAGGTCAGACGGGTCTGGCTGGCCCAGCCGAAAGCAGGAGGGACTTTCACTCTGTTCTCTCCTTTCTTTCTCTCCCTTCAGGCAGAGGAATAACCAGTTCTCAGAGTGGATAATTCCCAGCCCCACCCAATATTTGGACTATATCTACAGCCTGGGACTGGAACCTTGGACTCCAGGGAGGAGAGGTAGGGACTGAGAGCCCCAGGACCTGGGAGGGGTGGCAACTAGATGCCTGTACCCTTGGGTCTTTGAAGTGGTATATCTGGGAATCTAGACATCTGAGTCCCAACATGGAGAGGTCAGATTCAAGAAAATGTTTATACGAGAGCAAGCCAGCCGTAAGTTAAAAAAAAAAAAAAAAATCAGCATGGTATCTAAAACTCAGAACCTACTCATGAGATGC
>SJYQ01030734.1:0-36278 GCA_006410935.1 Redunca redunca
CCCCCGCCCCCCACCGCCTTGGCACCCAGTTCTGAGTTCTCAGGGGCTCCCAAGGCCCTGTAGTCGCAGAGCCATCTCAGGCTGGGTATCAGCCAAGGCCCTGCTTCTGGGAGCCGGTCCCCTGCCTCCCTTGCCCTTCCTCCAGATTCGGTCTTCAGTGTGGAATGGCCCTCTGCATTTCTGCGACTATCTGAGTAGTGTGTGTGTCTCTCTCTCTGACAGTAAGCTCCCTGGTAAGAGGGACAATGCCCATCTCTGCTTATCACTCCATCCTCAGTGCCTGGTACACAGCAGCCACTCAATGACTACTTGCTGAACGAATGAATGAAAGTTTCTGACTATATTGTTCACACTTCTGTTACAGGAATTACCACCCTAAAAAGGGGATTCACCAACTGGCCTGTTTCCCTCTCCTCCTACGCTGTCAACTCCCAAAGCACAGATCTCTTTTCAGCTCTATCCTGCTAACGCCTGGCCACCAAAATTCTTTGTTTGAGCAATCACAAAAGATATAAAGTCCTTTATATGCAGTTCTGAATAAAAGTGCCTGGTATACTACAAATTAACTCCAAAGACACAGAATACTACCCTTGGAAGACCTGACTTTGCATTTTATTAAAGTGGTGGAATATGATTTCTGGGGAGAGGAAGCAGACATGAGCAGTGGGACAGTTCTTTATGATTTGTTTTTCTTTTCTTGCCACTGCAGTATTTCAATAAATACAAAGGGGGGAGACCAAACATGAATCAGCTTATTGACAGATATTTATGGAAGTCTTTCTCAATCTTTTTCAAATATTTCAGTCTAACTTGCTTTTTAATCAAATTAATATGTACTTTTAAGTTTTTTAACATAAAAATACTTCGTTTTAATTTACCACTATTTTATTAATGTTACTAAGCAAAATGTATCTCCCAGTATGCCTCCAAATAACTAATGAATTAAAGATGCTCATGTTTTAGACAATTTCCTGGTGGTCCAGTGGTTAGGACTCCACAGGTCACTGCAGGAGGCACAGGTTTACTCCCTGATCAGGGAACAAAGATTGCAGTGTGGTCAAAAAGAAAGAAATAAACAAAGGGGGTAAGTGAGGAAAGTCTGATTTTGGATAAGACAGGAGAAAGTCCAGGTTCATTACCCATTTCCCCACTAGTCACCAAGGCTGATAACCTACTAACCTCCCAAACTAACCAAAGGTTTGTCCTCTCAGGGGTCTTCTTTAATGCAGAGCTGACCAACAGATAAGAATTTGAATCTGAATCAGACCTTTTTTTTTCAATATAGAAACTGGACACCATGCTATAATTAAGGGGTTGAATGTCTTCAAAATACCATTTCTTAAAAAAAAATTGTTCAGGCATTTTAATAGTCACAAATTTCTATAGCACTTCCACAGTTCTCAGTATACTGGGTCACAGAGAACCACTTTAACCTCCAGAACATCTGCTCGATCCCCTGGCAAAATCCAATAAAAATAAGAAAAAGTCTATTCTACCTGAATATACAGCTTCAATAATTTTAGAAACAAGAGGTGCTCCAAAAAGTCCAGCTCACTGACTATCTGGTCGTGTGCATGCAAAAGTCCCTCAGTGTCACTCAGGGTCCAACTTTTTGCAACCCCATGGGCTACCCATATCCAGTCCATGGACTTCTCCAGGCCAGAATCCTGGAGTGGGCAGCTGTTCCTTCTCAACCTAGGGATCAAACCCAGGTCTCCCGCAGTGCAGGTGGATTCTTTACCAGCTGAGCCACAAGGGAAGCCCAACCATCTGGTTAGAAGACTGCATTATGAGACAAGGGAACAAAAACTGTCTGAATAGGAAAGGCACAAAAGACAGACCAATGGGCCAAGATCAGGGACGGGGGGAGTGACTTTTTACTTTAAACATGTCTGTTTCAGAAATTCAAGTCTTAAAAAAAAAGAAAAGAAATTCAAGTCTTTATTTTGTGTTTAAAAATAAAATCAATGAACAAGTTTTACCAAAATGCACTCTACAAAGAATCTAGCAATTAATAATTAGTAACAGACTGGGTGTTGCTGTTTAGTTGCTAAGTTGTGCCCAACTCTCTGCAACCCCGTGGACTGTAGGTTGCCAGGCTCTTCTGTCCACGGGGTTTTCCAAGCAAGAATACTAGAGTGGGTTGCCGTTTCCTTTTCCAGCCCTAAATAATTACTTAAACATGTAAACTTTTATTTCATTCATTTGGTCATTCCATAAACCTTCTCTGAGAACTATCATGAGGAAATTGCACTGTGAAAAAGCAGAGGCTAGAAGTCTAAACGGCAGAGGCTGTAAGTCCAAAATCTGCTCTTAAGTCCCCGATAGCACCTTTCACGGTCACGTGACTTCAATCACAACCTCCAGAGTCTCACTTTACCCATCTGTAAAATGGTGATAATAGGAATACATTACAGGGTTGCTTAAGAATCATGCCAGCCACAGCACTTCACAAACCATGCAGCTTATAAACTACACAACCGCTCCTCCACATGCTGATCGCTGTAATGTTTCATTTCATAATAAATATACTCCTCCTTGTCCAATCAGCAGATCTACCCCAAAGGCCTACTCTCCAGGTCACAAATGAACACACACATCTTGGTAACCATCCAAGGAGAATTACCACTTAAATATTAAGAGACAGAAGTTTTCTACATCAGGCAAGAATCTCCAAAAACTCTTAAGAATTAAACGTCATTTTCAAATTCTCTTTTATATCCTCCCAAGTGCTATTAAAAGTAAAAAGACTGATAGTTTCAGAAAAAAAGAGAGAGTACATACTTTAATGATGAAATTCTCTCAAGAGGCATTGCTTCACTCCTCTGGAGTTATAAACTGTCTAAAATAGGAGAGACACATAAGAGGGAAACTAGAAATGCTCTTGATGGTTACCAGAATACCAAATAAACTCACAAGTTGACTGGCCCTAACTAAATTTAAATGAGTATAATAAAATTTAAAATGCATCACTTATATCCAGAGAAAAGGATACTATCTTTATATGAGAATAATTAAACAATGCAGACTAACTCATTAGCCCAGAAGCCAAATCAAAATGCCCCACACACAGCCATGTATTAAATGTTCTTGGGCGGTTCTGGTTGTAGTTCACAAGGTCCATGGCTTGCCCCAGACAATTTATACAGAGATCTAGCTTTAGTCAACACATTTTAAAACAAATTATACTTTTGACTTGTACTCACAATAATGATAAACGTCTAATTTTCTGAACAGTGAGGAAAGTTAACTGAGAAAATGGTCCAAAAAACCATCCCCACCACTTCCAGTGCATCCGATGGCTCTCATGGAACTACAGCTCCAGGAGAGGGGTGAGGATGGGGGGGGGGGGCGGTGAGTGGGCTATTCATGGGACTCCTCCCTTCCCTCCCCGGCCAGCTCATCCACAATAACAGGTCTGTAACATGAAGCCCTCTATTTTGTTCAGTCTTAAATGCAAGGTTTTTTTCCTACTTTCAGTGTCTTACAGCAGAGCATGCTTGAGATCTCTAATATTATTCAAGTTACATTTAATTTTGTTTTCCACAGTAGCTCCAATGACAATTTAAGTTTGCAGCTATCACGCTGAATCTTTTGAAATTTTAAAGACTACTTTGCTAGTAAAGAGCACTGGTATGCCAACTGTGTGCATGTAATACACACAGATAAAAAGCAGCATTTCTCCATAAAACAAGTACAATGGGGAAACAAAACTGTACCACCGTAAGAGAGAGAGAGAGAAAGGCAGGCAGCTAAGTGTAAAACTTGGATACCAAAGGCAAAATAGTGGGGCACCAGTATTTCTACTAGGAGGTATTTTTATTTTCAGTGCACTACTTGTGAGACTCTTAAATCAGAGAGTGTAGGCTTATGAGATGGTGAGATGGTCCTTGAGCTGATAGCCAGAAAAATAAAGTGAGAACTGATGTGAAGAATTACAACCGAAAAAAGCTGCAGATGAAGCCCAGGAGGGAGAGGCCTGAAGGGGGAGAGCAGAGGAGCAGCCCTGGGCTAGCGCGTGCTCCGGGCACCTCGTCATCTCTCAGCTCTCAAGGCAGCCAGAGAGGGCATGTCCAGGAAGACCGGCTGTGTCCTCCCCACCCCAAACCACACTTCCACCTCACCAAGCCTACTCCCGGGAGAGGGCAACCCGAGCACAGGGTCTTTCCAGGCAGGGAGCAGCATGGAGCTATTGGTTTCTCAGGTCCTCCGCTGAAAATGGGGTCACGACTGAGGAGTTTTCAAGTAGTCAGAAAGTGGCCCACTCATGAAAAGTCTACGCTCTGACGACTCTACCTTAAGGTTTATGACAGATTCTACAATGTCTGATCCTTGAAACAAATAGTACTATAAACCTATCCGAAGGGCTATCTTTATTTCGCCTACACTCAGTTCTTCGTCCAGCCTGCACTGACAGAAAAGATCACAGAAAGACCTACTGGGAGATCACGTCAAAAAACAGGAAAACTGCAGTCCAAGCACATGCAAGTCTTTGGAATTGAACATCTACAGCGCTGAAGTAGCACTAAATTGACAAATGACAGTAATCCAATGGCCCAAGGCCAGGAAATTCCACTGCAAACAGATTTATCTGTTTTGTGCCACAGTGATTCTTGCCTGTGTGGCAGTAAAGAGAACTGTGACAGCGTAATTACAAATTCAAAAGCAAGCGCTTCCCACTGGTTTTCATACTTAGTGTATTGTCAGTAAGAAGTGTCCTCAGCAACCACCTTCAATGTGCCACTTGAAAAGCCAGATCTCTTTTAACAGCAAGTACTTGCATGTCTGAAATTTGTAAAAGCACAAACAAACAAATAAATCTTGATGTAACTACTTCAGGTTGAAATGATACAACTTTTCTCAATTACTTGAATATTATAGTCTGAGCACAGCAGAAAGTAAATGTGCCTCTAGGCCTGACATTAAATAATCATTAAGCTTCGGAATTTTTTTTCTTCCTTAAGTTTTCCTATGTGACCCACTATTCAAGTCGTGTTAGTTCTACATTCAAAAAAAATCTGAAATAAACGTCCTAACTTTTGCTCTGGAGAGGAATTTAGAGTGAGGCAGGTCCACTTATTACTTGCCATCACTTCATCACTTGGTCCCCACAAGATGGGCTCCAGAGCGTGAGGGGAGGCCCTAGAGGGGGCTCTCACCTCCGCTGCTGGTCTGCAGGAACCATGGAAGAGGTCATCAACTCAAACTTTAAACAGCGTATCTAATGTGAGGACCCGTTTCAAGATTTTGCTGTCACTCTGCAAACGAACACTGGCATCTCCAAATACCCTATACTTCAAATAATCTTATTTACTTCAGCTGCTCACTATGAAACGCCAATAAAAACGCTTCCCTTTGGAGAACTACTGACACAGCTGTCAGTTACAAAGATATTCAATGCTTCAGTAACACTCTACCATAGGCTCTAAGTTGGGTCCAAGAAATCCCACAGTGTAAAATGGGGGGCCACTTTATTTTATCCTAGGTAAGGAAAAGATTGAGGTGAGCCCGCTGCAGGGGACCAGGACAGGAGCAGCCACATGATATTCAAATAGGGTGTAAGAAGCGTTACTGTAGAGATTTCACTAAGAACAACTGCAATGATCACAAATGCTGCTTCTGGTTTAAGACAGCGCTGGTCAGTTCAAATTAATTATCCCAATTCATTCCATCAGTTCCCTCGTGACAACAAATATTAATTAGAGATGTACTTTCACCTCAATTGTCAAAGTTCATTATTTGGGTTTGTTAAAATGTGTTGAAAGCTATCCGCATTAGAAATGTTTCCAAGTTTTTCAGTTTCAGGTCAATCCAGGGAAAAGGGTTCAATCAATACTATGGAAATAGAATATAATCTATAAATGTTTTAAACTGTAACCTTAAAAATCCAATTTTAAAATAGGACCCTTAAAAAAACCTATGAAAAAAATAAAAATAGAGCCCCTACTGCTAATCTGTAGTTGTTAATCCCCATAGTAAACATGTAATATGCATCATCGTGCTTAGCACAGGGTGATGGCTCGATCAGTATTTGTTGAATTAATGAATGGCAATGACCAAGGCAGTACCCTTAGGACAGGAGGTAACTGAATAAAACTAAATTATTAAAATGCTCGGCCTGACTTCAGCAGGATCCAACCATTAAATCCTGTCACATACATGATTTCATTACGTGTTTTCATTAAAAAAGAAAATTATTTGAAGTATGAGAAATCATACCATTTCCTTTCCTACCTTTTCTATGCTAGAACTTAAAAGCATTTCAATCATACTTTAAAAGAATAAACCCAAAGTGCTGCTGCTAACATTTATGTTCAGCTAACTGTTGCCACCTTAATTTTCAAAAGATGTACAACATGCAGGCAATAATGCTGTATAAAACAAACACTAGGACAAGGAAAGCAAACGAAATTACAATCACGTTTATATATTATCACTGCTCATTAACATTTCAATTTTGCCCTGCGACTGGTGCTTATGATAATGAAGTGAATTATGCCTAAACATGCTTCTTTCATTTCAAAATCACTACGACTATGACCCATTCGTTCACAATGAACCTTGTACATATTTTGTAGCTAATTATCTTAAAATTTAAGTTGAGAAAAAGGCAAATACTAAATCTCTTAAGGAAAGAAATCTTTGAATTACACACTTGTAAAACTTATTCAACCACTAAGCCCTTTTTAACTTTACTGAGTTACTTTCAAAAGCAGACGTACTAGTGAACAAAAAGTTAAAGGCGGAAAGTTGTAGAGCAAACTGAAGCGCCAAAAATTTAACAAAGTTGCAGCTTCCTGTAAGATCTCATTTTTTAAAATTATCGCGTCTTAAATTCCGCAACACGCGTTAATTACAAGTTATTAAAACCTACTCCATTCCCAAAAGGGCAACAAAAACCAACTGCTTAGAAAGGGTTATGATTTACCGGCCACCAGATTCCCAATAGCTACTTTGTTCCATTTCCCTATATTTAATACAAAGTTAATACTACAGCACACGGAGTTGATACAAAAAAGTGCAACAACTTCGAGGGACTGGAAGTCGACAAATCAGTGGTCTACACAGCAAGCCCGACAAATAAGACCACATGCTGATTTTCAAACAGAGCAACTGTAATTGGGAGAGTGGGGAGGACTAAGTTCAACTCTAACTATCTCCCTAAAAGCGTGCTCGTTCCTCTTTCTTTCCACTGCGGGATTATCTCAAGTGGCCCCTAAGCCTGAGAGACCGCTCTGACAGTGTGCGTTAGTATAGTGTCAGACCGGCTGAGACGGATTCATGCAAAGGATGTCACTCAAAGGCAGGAATTAATAAAAGTACGGTCCTGGCGAGTTATTTCGAGTCCCCTTTGCAACAGTAACCTTAAGATGCTCCTCAGTCACTTGAATCTAAAAGCCAGAAAACCAGCAATCTCACTCACCCCCACCCCACCCCACCCCATCCCCCGCAACGGGGTCAATCAAACTGCGAAAGCAGCCTTTAGTGCCACGGGGAAAACGCTGCACCCCCAAATCTTGGTGGTTCGCTGCGGGCAGAGAGGCAACCGGAGGGCGTGGAAGGCTTTGCCGCTCCCGGGCCTCCCGAAGCCCCTCGGCCGCCTCCCGGGACGGCCAAGGCCCCATCCTCACCGCCGGCTCGCCCCGCGGTCCAGCCCTGAGGTTAACCCCTTCGCGGCCCCCCCATACCCTCTCCAGGCCGGCCCGGGCCTCCCCTCTCTGCCGCCCCCACGAGGCGGGGCCCGGCGGGCTCGGGCGCGGGACGGGCCGGGCTGAGGGCGGCCGAGGCGCGGAGGCAGCGGGAGGCTCGGGGCCTAGTCCCGGGCAGCGTGTCCCGGCGCCCTCCCCCACTCCCACACGCTCGCTCAGGGCCGGGGTGCGCCCGCCCGCCCGTCCACCCCGGCGCCCGCCCGCCCCTGGCCCGGGATCCCTTCCCGCCGAGGGCGCCGGCTGGCAGCTACCTGCGGGCTGCGGAGGGCCATGGCGGCCCGTTTCAATGAGCCTCGGCGCTCGTCCGGCTCCTCACGCTGCTTCCCCCGCCGCCGCCATCTTCTCGCCCGCAGATACACACTCGCATCGGCCGCCGCGCCTGCGCACTGGCCGCGCGCCGCGGGGCGTGGGGAGGCCGGGCGCGCCGGGCGTGCACTGCGCATGCGCGGCCGACAGGTGGGCGTGCGCGGCGGGAGCCGGCCAGGGGTGGACCCTGAGCCCGCGCCCCTAGGCAGATACCGCCCCGCCCGCTGCAGACCCGAGCTCCCGGGCCCCGAGGGAAAGCGCGGGGAACTGAGCTGATAACGCCGGAGCGCCTGGTCTGCCCGAGCTTCTCACCGCCCTGGAGGCCACCTGGGCGGTGCTTGGCGGGACTCGGGAAGCCCGGGCCGGGAGCTGCAGCCTGAGGTCGGCCCGCTCCGCCGAACTCTTGGGCCGGGATCTCCGACGTGCGCGCTGAAGATCTCAGAGGAGTCGGTTTGTGAAGGTCGCATCCACCCATTCATATTTGTTCACTTTTCATTCATTCCACCAACACACTGAGCGCCTGCACTGTGCCACGCCTTTAGGCATCGGAGAATATTTTAAAAAAATAAAAACGCACCCGTAAAGCGTTTAGGATTGGGGCCTGGCAAATCGTAAGCATCCAGTGTTACCTATCACAAACCTACAGGCATGTGTGCAGACAGACCAGTTTTCGGGTCATTGGTTCCAGAAACAGTGAGCCCCACCTGACCATGCAGGGTACCACCTGCTTCGGCCCCTCCGGCTGAGTCTTTGGGTTCGTCACCCTTGAATGAGGTTAATTAAATTTCTTAACTCATAAGGTTTATGTGAGGAGCAAATTAAATGAATGTGAACACACTGGCAAAAAAAAAAAAAAAAACTTTAAAAAGCTAGGGAAACAATAATACTGTATCCAAGCTTTGATTAAAACCACAGGAAAAAAATCTACCTATATATAAAGACAGGAGGGATATGAAAACCCATTGATGACTTATAGTGGTTTACATCTGGTTTTTAACAGCATGTTTTGTTTGTTTGTTTGTTTTAATGGTGGCACCACTTGATTTCAATACAAGGAGATACATGTGAAAGGGAAATATGAGCAAGCATTGTGGGGCCCTGGGCTTCCCTGGTGGCTCAGAGGGTAAAGCATCTGCCTGCAACGCAAGAGACCCAGGTTCGACCCCTGAGTTGGGAAAATCCCCTGGAGTAGGAAATGTCAACTCACTCCAGTATTCTTGCCTGGAGAACTCCATGGACAAAGGAGCCTGGCGGGCTACAGTCCATGGGATTGCAGAGTCAGACATGACTGAGGGACTAACACACACCATTTTAGGCCCTGCAGTCCTTACCAGGCCCTTCCCTGGTGGCTCAGACAGTAAAGCGTCTGCCTGCAGTGCAGGAGTTCAGTTCAGTTCAGTGCCTCAGTCGTGTCGAACTCTTTGCAGTGCAGGAGACCTGGGTTCAGTCCCTGGGTTGGGAAGATCCCCTGGAGAAGGAAATGGCAACCCACTCCAGTACTCTTGCCTGGAAAGTTCCATGGACTGAGGAGCCTGGCAGGCTACAGTCCATGGGGTCACAAAGAGTTGGACACGGCTGAGCGACTTCACTACCTTCACTGCTATGCTTGCAATGAGAGCCAGAGGGGGAAAGCACAGTCAAAAAAGACCTGAAAGGGACTTCCCTGGTGGTCCAGTGGTTAAGAAGCCATCTTCCAATGCAGGGACACAGGTTCAATCCCTGGTTGGGAAGCTAAGATCCCACATGGGCCTTCATCCCACAGCTAGGGAGCCCGAACTCTGGAACAAAGTCCTAGCACAGCCCCACCCCCCAAAGAAAGCCTAAAATAAAATCCCAACACCCGCACTCTCTTTGCTGCATGAATTTCAGCAGGTAAACTTTCTTAAACTTTCTGTGAATTTTTTTGTAAAAGGAAGTGTGGTAAGCAGAGTCATCCCATCCCCAAAATGTCCACTTCCCAATCTCCAGAACCTGTACAGATGTGACTTTACATTGCTAAAGAGACTTTGCAGATGGGGTTAAATTGAAGACTTTGAGATAAAGAGATTATTCTGGATTAAATGGGTGGGACCCATGTAAACACGAAGATCCTTAAAAAAAGAAAGAGGGAGGAAGCCAGAGAGTCAGACAATCAGAGAAGTTAACAACTAAGTGAGAAGGGAAGACAGAGTAAGAGAGATTTCAAGATGCTAGGCTGCTGGCTTTGAAGATGGAGGCATGCAGTTCTAGAAGCTAGAAAAGACACAGATTTTCTCCTAAAGCCTCCAGAAAGAAGACAGCCTTGCCTACAGCTTGTCTTCAGCCCAGTGAATCTTCTGACCTACAGAACTGCAAAATAATTTGTAAACCAGTAAATTTGTGGCCACTTGTTACAGCAGCAACAGGAAATTAACACAGAGGAATAATACAATCTACTTTGCAAGCATGTTGCCAGGAGGAAACTAATGTATCTAGCTCATGGAATATGGTACCTAGCACTTTTTAACTACCAATCAATTAGTGATAAGGGACTTTTTATTATATCCCAGGGAAGGTATAAGTTTTCTCCAAGGAGGTAACATTTGAGCTAAGCCTTGATAGCTACGTCTTGAGAGAGGCCCCATATTTTCCTATCTAAACCAGTGGCTACATGGTCTGACAAGCAGGAGTTAAATTCTTGGGTCCAAGGGGTTAGACTATTTCAGTTAGACCTATCCTACCTGGAAAATTCTTTTCTGGAGCTCTGATAGTATAGAAGAGTACCAGTAGCTGTATGACCTTGGGCAAGTACCTGCCTCTCTAGTCCTCAGTTTCCTCCTCTGTAAAACAGGAGGGATGATGCCTTTCAGGAATGTAGTGGAAATGAATACAATAACAAGAAAACATATGTAAATTGCTTAATAAGATGTTCAGCATAGAGCAAAACTCAATAAAATGATGGAAATTATCATTATCCAGACTTTTTGGAAAGGGAGATAATGTTAGCAAGGGCTCAGTACATTTGACAGGATGTTATTGCCAATAATAAAATTAAAGCTTTCTAAGAAAAATTGGAATTTGGGACACATATCCACCATTGTGAGCTGAGCAGCTTCCCGACATTTAAAGACTTTTCTGACGAGATTAATGGTGATAGTAACAAATGAGGGTTGTCGCTTTTTTTTTTAATACTAATGGAACATTTCAACATTTAGAAGGTGTGCATAACTCACTGAATCAGTATTTTCCAAATGACCCATGTAGGATGTTATAAAATCACACATGAATAAAAGATCCATTCAGAGTACTCAGATAGACCAGTGGATTTTAATCTAACAGAGTTTGAAAAGTTCATTGAGATGATTTCACATTCCACTTTGCAATTTTCCTTTAAGAAATTTGCTTTTCACAAGCAACAAATAAAAATATACACAATTACTGAAAAAGGCCCTTCCTAATTTTTTTCTTAAAAAAAAAGGCCATTCCTTTTTGAGAACTATACTTTTTAGGAAAATACTTCTGTCTGCCTTCCCAGCTGCATGCTGTGTGTGAGGCTGAATTTTCTTCACACTTCAATTCAAAGCGACATATCACAACTAACTAAAGTCACAAGCAGGTATGAGAATGCAGCTGCAAGACACAAAACAATGTTACTCTTCTCAACACCATTCTGTTGTTGTCGTTTTGAAAAGTTATATTTCATTAAAAATATTTTATTTTTTACACTGATACACAATGAATTTATGAGAAATAGATTGTCATACATTTTTATAAATATTTTGGTTTTCATTCCTAACTGGTAAATGGCAATAAGATAGAATTCACAAAAACAAAAGTTTTGGGGATCAGCAATAATTTTGTAAAATGAAGAGAAATCTGAGGACTTCCCTGATGGCCCAGGGGATGAGAATCTCCCTGCCAGTTCAGGGGGACACAGGTTCAATCCTGGGTTTGGGAAGACTCTACATGATCCAGAGCAAACTAAGCCCAGGCATCACAGTACCCAGCCTCTGCTCTGCAGCCCGTGAGCCACAGATGCTGAGCCCACGTGCTGCAACTACCGAAGCCCAGTTACCTAGAGCCTGTGCTCCACAACAAGAGAGGCCACCACAATAAGAAGGCCTCACATGGCCACAAAGAGCAGCCCCTGCTCAGTACAACTAGAGAAAGCCCTCGAAAAACAGTGAAGAACCAATGCAGCAAAAAAAAAACTAAGAGTTTTGAGAAGGACAACTCGGCACCAGGCAGGTCCCCCACCTCACTTTTCACCTGCCCCTCTGCCTGCCTGGAACTTCCTTTCCCCTTACTCCCTCAGATCTCTGGTCCTGATGGCCACCAGCCCCAAAAGCACTTTTCTGAAAGGACCTCTTCTCTGCCCAACCACGGTCTCTCCTGTTCTGTTTTTGGTTTTCCCCTCCACAGCACTTCTCACTAAATGACAGTGTGCAGAAAATTTATTTTCAGTGTGGATTATCCATCTCTTCCACTAGACTCTAAGCTCCAGGAAGCTTACCTTTATTCCCTGATATTTTTACACACCTGTAACCCTTCCAGATGTTTGGCAGCCTTGCAATAGACATTTTTTGAATGAATGAATGAATGAACAAGTGACCATTTTTAATTCTCACAAAGCCCAATGAGGTGAAGATTATTGGTTTCCCCATTTGGGGGCTGAGGAAGCTGAAAGAGGGGCTTCCCTGATAGCTCAGTCGTAAAGAATCCGCCTGCAATGCATGAGACCCCAGTTTGATTCCTGGGCCAGGAAGATCCACTGGAGAAGGGATAGGCCACCCAGTCCAGTATTGAAAGCTGAAAGAAGTCAAGCCACCACTTTGTTTTTTAAAGCAGTTTCATGAGATAGAACTATAGTTTTGTTTTTTAAGATTGATTTATTTATGGCTGCACTGGGTCTTCCTTGCTACGGGCAGACTTTCCCTAGTTGTGGCAAGGGGGGCTCTTCTGCGTTTCAGTGAAAGGGCTCTACAGCCTTCAGGCTTAGCAGTGGTCACATGCGCTTAGTTGCTCCATGGCGTATGAGATCTTCCTGGACCAGGGATCAAACCCATCTCTCTTCATTTGCAGGCAGATTCTTAACCACTGGACCACCAGGGAAGCCCAAACCACCACTTCTTTTTTTTTTTTTTTCAAATCACCACTTCTAAGTGGGGTGGATTGTGATGGAAAAAAATAGGTTTGCCAAAGGCCCGCTGGGGTCTGATTTGGAAATTGAGTCAAACCATAAAAAGACACTCTCATATTTTTTTCTTTTTTTTGGTCCCACCATGTGGCACACAGAACTTCCCTGACCAGGGATTGAATCTGTGCCCCTTGCAGCAGAAGTATGGAATGTTGACCACTAGACCACCAGGGAAATCCTTTTTTTCCCCTCTCTCTCTTTTTAAACATTTTATTTTATTGAAGTATAATTGATTTAAAATGTTGTGTTAATTTCTGCTGTAAAGCAAAGGGATTCCGCTATACATATAGCTGAGTCTTTTTTCATATTCTTTCCCACTGTGGTTGATTCGGGATGCTGGATATAGCTCCCTGTGCTCTATACTGAGGCCTCGTTATTTATCGATTCTCTATACACCAGCTTGTGTCTCCTAACCCCAAGCCTCCAGTTGCCCCTCCCCACCCTCCTCCCCCCGGCAACCGCAAGTCTGTTCTCTCTGTCTGAGGGTCTGTTTCTGTTTCGTAGATAAGGTGATTTGTGTCATATTTTAGATTCCACATAAAATCGATATTATATAATGTTCGTTTCCCTTTCTAACTTCCCTTAGTGTGATCATCTCTAGGTCCATCCATGTTGCTGAAAATGGCATTATTTCACACAAAAAGACATTTTTGAGGAAATCTAGTAATGTGGGTAAGGCCTGGAGACCAGGGAATTAACTGCCAACAAATGTATTGGGTGTGCTAGTGAAATTGGGGCTGTTCTAGAAAACCCCACTTCCTGTTTCAAGGGATGTTGCTGAGATATGGGCTTCCCTGGTGGCTAGATGGTAAAGAATCTGCCTGCACTGCAGGAGACCTGAGTTTGATCCCTGAATCAGGAAAATACCCTGGAGAAAGCAATGGCTACCTATTCCAGCACTCTTGCCTGGAGAATTCCATGGACAGAGGAGCCTGGCAGGCTACAGTCCACGGGGTCACAAAGACTTGGACACTACTGAGCGACTAACACGTGCTGAAATATATCCAGGTGAAATGACAGGATGTATAGGGTTTGCTTGAAAAATATTTAAGGCAAAAAAAACACACAAAAAAATGGAGGAAAAGGAGTAAGTGAAGAAAACAAGATGAAATCTTGAGAACCATTGAATCTAAGATATGGGAGTATCTGGTTAGGTCCTCTGAGAAGCAAGAGGGAAAGTGGGAAGGGGCTGGGGGCAGCGGGAAGAGAGTTGGGCAGGTGCCTGGCAGGGCTGTCCCCTGGGCAGGAGTGGGGATGGGGAAGGGCTAGGTAAAAGCCCTTGAGCCAAATTTAATCTCATTCTCCTGTTCCAGGCAAGGAAGGAACCTGCCTAGTAGCTGTATGAGTTTCCTAAGGCTGCTGTGACAAGCAGATGTTCCGAGGGAGCATCTCTTTCAGGCCTCTCTGCAGCTTCTGGTGCTGACGCGGATCCTCGGCCTAGTGCTTCAGCAGTCCAGTCTCTGCCTGCGTTGTCACGTGGCCTTCTTCCCTCTGTGTCATTTAATAAAATCAGCTCTGGGGATTTTTCATCCCAGAACAGAATGGAGCCTCAGTTGTCCCCCCGGAGCCACCCTAATCATGGCTTGCTCTGCAGGGCATGTTATCTCAAGCATGTTTAATCTTTAAACATTAACATCAAATTCAGCCCAGCAATCTGCCCGAGGAAGGAAGGGAGCAGATGGGCCAGGAAATGCAGGTTGCTGCCTCTCATATCAGCTCCCCAAAGGGCGTGTTCATGCGTTTACTTCTTCTCCTTTTGCCCTTTTATTCTGAGTGGCAGAACTCATGTAGTTGAAGTCTCTTCTGGAGCAGAACACCCACACAATGTATTTCCTCTCTCCTCTGTCGTACTTATTTCCTCATCTGTGCCCTACCCAGGGTTGGGCACTGTCTCCAGACCACAGAACAGGTGCCACTATCTTAAAGGACCTTGGCCGGGGGAAAGTGCTCAAGAAGAGGAGCAAGCCAAGGTAAGAAGTACCAAGGGTCTGGATTGACTCTGAATCTCTGAAGGAATCATTGATTTTCTATACCTCAGTTCTCATATAGGAGGAAAGTCCAGTGTGTCCTGCCGGCCTCATAGGATAGATACTGAAATGGACGGGCATGATGAAAGGAAGCTTGTATCTCGTAGACTAATCCATTAGCTGCCATGCGTTCATGTTACCACTGAGTTAAAGTGGTGACATCACTATTTTATACCCTTTCATGTTTCTTGATCCAGTCACCTCTACCAACCTTTCCCGTTCATCCAAGAAATTCTTATTTTTCACTGATGTTCATCTAACTTTTTTTCTTTCCTGCGAAACAGACAGCTGGTGGTGGAGGAGAGATAGGATAGCTTTCTTTCAGTCTTCTTTAGCCTAGAAAAATAAGTATCCTTTCTACTCTCAAGTGAAGATTGATTACTGTAATGCAAGAGTTTGGGGGGGACTTGCCCGGTCGTCCAGGGGCTAAGACTCTGCACTTCCAATGCAGGGGGCCTGGGTTTGATCCCTGGTCAGGGAACTTAGATTCCACATGCCTCAACTAAAAGTTTGCATGCCAAGTCTAAAGATTAAGCATGTCACAAATATATATTTTTAATACCTTTGTTTAGCCCATAGGAAACATCCTGATCATGCCCACCTGTGAATGATTGCAGGAAGAAATTAACACACCCCAGAGGCAGCCCAGAACCAGGAAGTGTCTGACTTTATTCCCTCCCCTTTTAGTGTAAAAGAAGTGTGAATTCTAACTCAAGCAAAATGGTTCTTTGGTGCACAAGTGGGCCCACCTTCTTCTTGGTTTGCCATCTTTCCAAGTAAAGTTGCTATTCTTTGCCCCCAAAACTCATCTCTTCATTACTGACCTGTCATGTGGTAAGACTCAGTAACACCAAGATAGATCAGAGCCCAGTGAGAAAGACAGCCTTGTAATACAGCCACACACGGCACACCAAGGTTCTAATGGGTGGGCAGCTTGTGGTCATATGAGAATCATCGCTTTAGAAGAAGCCAAACAGGAACTATAACCAACATCCTATAATAGCGCACGTGCTCAGTTGCTCAGTCATGTCTGACTCTTTGCAGCCCCGTGGACTGTAATCTGCCAGGCTCCTCTGTCCACGAGATTATTCCAGGCAAGAATACTGGAGTGGGTTGCCATTTCCTCCTCCAGGGGATCTTCTCAACCCAGAGACTGAACTCTCTTCTCCTGCATCTCCTGCATTGGCAGGTGGATTCTTTACCACTGAGTTACCCGGGAAGCCCACCCCACTATAAACCATAATACAAAAGAATATAAAAAAGGATGTGTACATATGTATAACTGAACGTGTGGCTGTACACCTGAAACTAACACAATATTGTAAATCAACTACACATCAATTTAAAAAAAAAAACAGATTTCAGCAGAGATAAAAGATGGGGAGATGGAGAGACAGAGACAAAGACAGGGGTAAGAGACAGCTGACAATGTTTCTTGAGCCCCTGGATACAGCAGCTTGAAACTCCAGACAACTCAGGTTTCCACATGAACTGAGTCCCCCAACCCCTTCAAACCTTTGCCACTTTGGACTGGAATTTTGTTACTTACCACCAAATGAGTACCATAAATACATTAATTTTGTTGGTATGTAAGTGTCATTTTCATAAAGTTAAAACATGACATTCAAATATAATAGTGAACCCATGTCAGAGGTTCACAAAGCTTATTAATAAGGAAGGCAGCAGAGTGGGGGGATGGATTCAAGGAAGCATGCAAGACAGAGTCTGTATAGATATCAAAAGAAAGAATGCTGGAACCTTTTTTTTTTTTTTTTTGACTGCTCCGTGTGACATGCAAGATTTTAGTTCTCTGACAGGGATCGAACACACGCCCCCTGCAGAGTGAAAGTGCAGAGTCCTAACCAGTGTACCACCAAAGAAGTTCCCACACTTTCACTTTAGAAAGACATCTCAGGTATTGGCAGGTAAATTGTTGGAGATGGGAAGGTGGTGAGGTTGGAGGCGTACAAAAAGACTGGAGGGCTTGGTACTAGTTAAGAGCCTTCAACTGAATCCCAGGCCAGAGACACTTTGTGAGCTCCTGGATACAGCTATGCCTGAAGCTAGAGAAAGTTCATAGCCTTCCCAATTAAGCCATCCTGAACAGGATGCTACAGAGGAGCTAGTTAACAGTGGAAATAATGGAAAGACATTGATGTGATGGAACCTGTTAGCTGATGTCAAAGGTAAGAGAGGCAATGTTATCCTAATGCCATATGGATTTCTGATTTGTTTTAAGGGGTAGAGGAAACAGTCTAAGAGGAGGTGTTTAACTATAATTAGAACTGAAATAGAGTAGGACCCAGTGGTGCTCTCCATGGTACACATCTTTTCTGTATGTATCATTTCTTATTTGTAAGAAATCGGCTTCATTCAGCCCTCTTGACCTTCCCTGAGTTCCAAACGGCAGATTTAGATAGTTGCTTATCAGGGAAGGGAAAGAAAGTGCGTTGCCAGGCTCCTGTGTTCATGGAATTCTCCAGGCAAGAATGCTGGAATGGGCAGCCATTCCCTTCTCCAGGAGATCTTCCTGACGCAGGGATTGAACCTGGGTCTCCTGCACTGTAGGCAGATTCTTTACCATCTGAACCACCAGGGAAGCCCAGGGGATGCAGAAACAAGGAGCAGCCAAAAAACAGTAGTGTAGACTTGGGGTAGGGTCCTGGTTCCCCCTCAAACAATATCTTTGGGTTCTTCTGCAGAAGCTAAGGCTCCCACCCAGGTGGATAACTTCAGGCTGAACACAAGATTCCTGGAGCATCACCCTGTTACCTCAGTACCAACCAATCAGAAGAAAATCACGTCTCCTGCAGCCCTCACCTAAATTTTGCCTATGAAAATTCTCCTAACAACCATCAGTGAGTTCGGGTTTCTCTGAGCATGAGCCACCTATTCTCCTTGCTTGGCCCTACAATTAATCATTCTTTGCTTCAAACTCTGACATTCTGGTTTGTTTGACCTCACTGCGTGGGGCGCATGAACTTGTCTTCGGTAATAGAACCTCTCTGGTTGCTCGGTCTGGTGAGAGAGAGAAACACAAACCAAGGGATTAACAGTCCCTTCAGAGTTCAGAGGCACAGTGCCTTATCTTTTTCTTTATTTCCATCAACAGGGCTTTGTGAAGAACACACCCGTACTGACTAGGCCACATGCCGGCTTACATTGTTCTACTTCTGAGTTGAATGCTCCAAGGCTTAAATTTCAGTTCTGCCCCCGCCCTCAACAAGAGATTTAGTTTTTCTGTCTCTGTTTCTTCATCTCGAATCATGATTTATGAGATGCATCTCCATCAAGGCTGTGAAGACACATCAAAGCCCAAGGGCTCTGCATGATGCCTGGTCCATGATAAGCGGTTTATAAGGGGTGGAAATTACCATGATCATTCTGGGTTCTCCAAACAGACAAACATTTTTTGACTAACTGGCTTGTGACATGGATTGTTTCTTTCCAATTTAAGATGCTTTCTTTTCACAGAAGTTTAAAAAATAATAAGAGGGTAATTACCATTGGGTAGGTAATTACTATGCTGTGCTTGCTCTATGATTAAATAAAAGTGTTTTGCATATAAGTGTTGCCGCTATTAGCAGTACTGATATATTAGTTATACAATAATTTTTTAATTTATCAGCATGTGCAGGTTCTGGGGAGGGCAGCCTCTCAGGAAAGAAGAGGGGCCCCTGACCACATTGCCCCCACTGTAGGTGGTCCAGGGACTGGGACTCTGAACTTCCACTGCAGGGGTAAGGGTTCAATCCCTGGTCGGGGAACTAAGACCTCCCACATACTATGTCACGCAGACAAAAAAGAAAAGAAAAAAAAGTGCTGCTTTTCCAAAACCATTGCCGTTTTACTGGTGGTAGCAAAGCAAGTTTGATAAAGAGTAAAGAAAGCTTTGCATGCAGAGCCCTGGCCACCTGCAGGCTTGAATATATTTTATATTCGGATTTTTTAAAAAGGGGAAAGGATAGACAGTACACATAGGACCCTAGGCTGAACTCTTTCAGAATTTGGCTCATGTAGTCAGTTCCCTGAGTCTGTTTTCTTGGGGCTGTTATGTTAGCCTTCTCTAGAGAATGGAATGAATAGAAAGTGTGTGTAGATGTAGATATAGATATAGAGAGACATTTATCTTAAGAAATTGGCTCATGCAATTACAGAGCTGGCAAGCCCCAAATCCGCAGGATTGGCTGGCAAGCTGGATACCCTGAGAAGAGCCAGTGTTGCAGTTCAGGTTTGAAGGCTGTCTGCTGGCAAAATTCCCTCTTGCTCTGGGGAGGTTGGTCTCTGTGCTAGTCGGGCCTTCACCTCATTCAAGGCCTACCCAGAGGATGGAGAGCCTCTTGCTATACCCAAAGTTCACCGATTTAAGTGTTCATGTCATCCAAATAACACTTTCACAGAAACACTCCGAGTAATGTTTGACTAAATATCTGGGCACTGTTACCCAGCCAAGTTGACATATATAATTAACCATCACACATGCATTAACCAGACCAAGATTCTAGATACACAAAACTGAGAGCCAGACCTTAAAACATAGTAACCACATTATGCCACTGTCCTCCGTGAGGAATCCCATGGAGGATTCTTTGACATCTCTGTGACATCTTTCCAAATGCGTGATGGGAATATCACCAAATCTTTGTCAGAGTTGATGAGACACAGAAATCTTTTAGCTTCCTGTTTCCTGAAAGGTGTTATGATGGCATAAAATCTCTACAGTTACTTTTGTTTACTTTAAAATTTTTATTTACTTTGGCTGTTCTGGGTCTTTTTGCTGCGTGGGCTTTTCTCTAGGTGCGGTGAGTAGGGGCTACTCTTCTTTGGGGCTCATGGGCTTCTCATTTCTGATGGCTTCTCTTGTTGCAGAACACAGGCTCTAGGATGTGTGGGGTTCAAAACTTGCAGTCCCAGGCTCTAGAGCACACCTCAATAGTTACGGTACTTGGGCTTTGTTGCTCCAAGGCATCTGGGATCTTCCCAGATTAGGGGTTGAACCCATGTCTTCTACACTGGCAGGTGGATTCTTTACCCCTGAGTCACCAGGGAAGCCCTCTATAGTTATTAGCAAGGAGGGGGGCCCAGGCACAAACAAGCCTGAGAAACCTTGGGTTAACCAAAGCTGTGTTAGTCACTCAGTTATGTCCAACTGTTTGCGACCCCATGGACCATAGCCTGCCAGGCTCCTCTGTCCATGGGATTCTCCAGGCAAGGATGCTGGACTGGGTTACTAGGCTCTTCTCCAGGGGATCTTCCTGACTCAGGGATGGAACCTGGGTCTCCTCTATTGCAGGCAGACTCTTTACCATCTGAGCCACCAGGGAAGGGTCCTAACCAAAGTTAGGTAGGTGTCTTTAATGGGACTTCCAGAGGCTATAATATACAAATGTAGCCTGCTGTGAGTCTCCAAGAGGAAGATCTCACTTCAGAGTTCCCTGAACATTTCCTGACCGGAGCACCTCTGGGGCAGCCGCATAGTGGACAAGGGTGAGGCAGGCCACGCCCTGAGGGACAGCTCATCCACAGTGTAAGGAACTGAGATTTAAGAGATAAAATCTCTTGTCCAGGTGGCGTGTTTCAGAGTGAAAGCAAAAAACCACATTCCTGAAGCATAGCCCTGCGCTCCGTCCATGTGGCCGAGGTGAGATCCAGTCCCCGTTCTAAAAGCAGGAGCCACCAAGCACAGCATTGTCTGAGGCTAATTAGTTAGGACGATCAGACTGGAATCCTGGTCTCTTGAATTTCAGTCTGGAACAAAAAAAGAACAACAAAAAAGAAAGCCCACAGCATTGAGGCACTTAGAACTGCAGACAAGAGTGATATTTTTAGTGCCTTTAGGTGACCCCTGGGAAGATGAATCACTGCTGTGGCACGCCTGGTCAAAAGATTCCACTTAAGCCAAGCATGAAGTCCCAGCGCCAGCGGATGCTGGAGACGATTCAAAGGGTCAGGCCACACCCTAGGACTTCCTGCCTCCCATCAACAGGAAGTGCACAGATGAGGTTCACTTTCCCTGGGATGCAGCAGGTGTGTGGCCCTACAGAGGTCTCCTTGGAGACCTCACCAGACTTCTCAAGCCCAAGTCTTTGGCTACCCCGGGGCTGAGTTGGACTCTAACCAGAGGGACGCCCCATAGTTCAGGTTTGGTCAGTGCAAACCGGGCACAGCTGTTGGAGATCTGGCAGACTCGTAGCTCAGGAAAGCCTGCGGGGGCAGAAAGGAGACAGAACTGTCTGGAGAGCAGTGATCCTCAGTTGAGCTTGCCTTAGACTAAGTGTTAGTTGCTCAGACATGCCTGACTCTTTGCGACCCCATAGACTGTGGCCCACCAGGATCCTCTGTCCATGAGATTCTCCAGGTAAGGATATTGGAGTGGGTTGCCATTTCCTTCTCCCAGGGGATCTTCCCAACCCAGGGATCGAACCCGGGTCTCCTGCACTACAGGCAGATTCTTCTTTACTGACTGAGCTACAAGGAAGCCCCTTAGACTTCCTAGGAGGGTTCATGAAAACACACATTGCTGGGCTCCACCCCAGGAGTGGCTGAGTCAGTGGATCTGGGGTGGGGCCTGAGAATCTGAATTCCCAAGTTTCCTGGGATGCAGATGCTGCTGATCCAAGAACCACTATTTGAGGACTGCTGCTCTAGAGCGCCCTCTGAAGCATACCCCGAGGTCTGCACACAGAATTGCTCCCTTGGCAGGCCTGAAATCAAGGCTACTTTTTTTTTATGATACCCTTTAAAAAAAATTCTTTTTAAAAGAATGCTTACCCTTTAAAAAATATTATTTATTTATTTCTCACTGCACTGGGTCTTCGCCGCTGCACAGGCTTTCTCTAGTTCCATGGAGTTAGTCTCAGATGTGGGGCTCCAGCTCCTCATTGTAGAACTCAGGCTCTAGGGCTTGCAGGCTCAGTAGCTGTGGTGCACAGGCTTAGTGGCCCCGTGGCGTGTGGAATCCTCCCAGATCAGACACAGAACCTGTGTCTCCTGCACTGGGAGCTCGGAGACTTAACCACTGGACTATCAGGGAAGTCCTATTCTTACTTTCTTAGAACCCCAATTTTAGAACCCAAGGAGGGGGGTTTCTAGTCTGAATCTCAACCTGTAGTTATCTGGGAGACCAATACATAAAACTCAGAGAATGGGGTGAATTACTTACTATTTTCATTTTTTAATTAAAATATTTATTTATTTGGCCATGCTGGGTCTTTGTTGCAATATGTCAACTCTTAGTTGCAGCATGCAAACTTCTTAGTTGCAGCTTGTGGGATGTAGCTCCCTGTCCAGGGATCGAACCTGCATTAGGAGCTCAGAGTCTTAGCCACTGGATTGCCAGGAAAGTCTCTGGGGTAAAGTATTGCTTTGATATTTTAAACAAATGTGTTGAGATATAATTCATACAACATGCAATTCAGTGACTTTTCATACAGACATGTGCAACCACAAACACTCTCAATTTTAGGGCATCTTCATCCCCACAGAAGAAACCCATATCCTTTAACTCTTGCACCCCTATNTTGCTGGTGGAGGCTTTGGAACCCCTGCAGGGCATCAGAGCTATCTCTCTGCCTCTTCTTGGGCCCTAAGGGTGGTAAAGCTCTTACTCTGTTCTTACAGAAATGCTACTGTATCTTTCTGATAAAGATAACACATTGCTTGTTTTTCTTTTCTAATCAGATTATCCCAACTGACACAAATTTAAGCAAATAGTTTCATTTCAGGTCACAGGACTTAGGGCTGTCATCAAGAAACTGAATGAAACTTCTGGTAAAATACAGTAATTAGGAGTATAGTGAGAGCTGACTGGGAATGCCCTTGCCTCCCATGACACCGAAAGGCAGTCTGGTTAATTTCCAAATTATATTTGGGCTCAACATGCAAAGGGGCTGTTTTTCATTTGGGCAGAGAAAATAGGACTGAAGATTACAACAATAACCACACAAGACTAGGGCTTTAATTATAAAATAAGCCATAACCTAGCAGGCAAATCATTTTTAATGTGTTTCAAGAATTGAATACTTTATGGAGTTAAAAACAGAAGGGGGAAAAAATTCAACATGCAGGAAATTAAGAAGAGATAAGAAACAGAAAAGCTTTGGGTGTCATACAGTTACAATACAAAAGCAACAAATGAAAAAAATAGCACACACATGGTAACCAGCTTCAGTAACATTAGCAGCCAGAACATACCCAATGAGTTATCAGTACTTAATCATCAAAGATCTAATTCTGCAAGGGAGCTGGGGTAGTGATGGATTTCAGTTGATCCAAAGGACTTTTTCCTTCCATCACAAGCAAACCTGTAAAGACGGCTCAAGTAACCTGGAAAAGTAGAGTTCCTTTTCTCAAAGAAAACTGACACAGGAAGGTTTCTGTCCTGCGGCCCTCCTCCCTCAAATTTGTACATTCATTGATTCTTCTAAGGCAACCAAATACAATTTCTTGAGACCACCAAACTGAACACCCTGCAAAGCCACAAATTCTACCCATGTAAAAAGGAAAAAAAAAAAAGATGAGCGATCTCCAAAACTCTGTAAAGTGCAGGATGGTTTAGGTTACAGCTTTTGTTAGATTTCATGTTAATGTGTCTTTATAAAAGAAAGGGTGGACGAACAAGAGTGACTTGAGACCCATCCAGGCCCTGTGTTGAAAAATGACCCATATTGGAAAGGTGACAGAGGGATCGACCCTCAGGGATCTTTTCAACTCCACACACTCTGCTGTGGTAGGAGCTTTGGAAGAAATGTTCAACGTCTCAGGGTGTTGGCGCATCCTCATCACATACCACTGCCCTTTTGCTCAGCTGGGGGCCCAAGACAGTCACACTCCTGGGCCATATGTGACATCATACAACTCAAAAGCACGGATCAGATCGCAGCCATGGCAAAGCGTCATGACCATGGGAGGTGGCTATGACAAGACTCTGGCGCTGACCTCGGGAGGGGTTGTGGTGGGGAGATGGAAAATGAAAACCCCAGCAGGCAACTACAAAATGGTTATTAGCAAATGGTATCAAAAAGTATCAAAACATTTCAAAAAACTTTAAAAACTGCCAGGCTTGGCGGACACAGGGGATGGGCTCTCCGAGCACCTGGAGAGCGGCCCGACATTCCAGAGGCATATCCTGGAGGCCAGGGACGCGGCCCCTTCCCCTCTGAAGATGCTCAGAATCACGGCTGGAACTGCCCCTTCAGGTTTGGGAACAGGGGTCTCGGATTCTAACCAGAAGACCTGAGAGCCAGAAGCTCAGTGAGATGCTGGCCGAGGCGCGTGCCATGGAGGAAAGGGTAAGAAGAGGAGGAGGCTGCTAGGTCTACAAGGGGTGAGGGTGGAGCCCTTCACTTCCTACACGGCTGCCTGTCACCCAGAGGTCCCTGCTGGCTCAGAGGCCAGGCCCTTAACTCACCTGAACTCAAGAGTGGCACCCTAGACCTGCGAGGGACACCACTTCCCTTGGGCATCTGGGTTGCCATCCAACACTGAACAAACACCATTTAGGGTCAACTTCTGCAGTTCCCACTAAGTCACCATGTGGCCAACTTATGATTTAAGGGGCAAAAGGAAAGGGTATTCAGAATAGAAATACACACATGAGGTTTTCTGTTCAGATTAAGACCTAGTAAGACGTAGACCTACCACCTGGCAGTCTAGATTTCTAAAAGCGGCAGGATGTTAGAAATACAGATTGAGCCATACACATAAGCAAGGTGCTAAGATAATCTCTGTGTATTTTAAACAGCAGACAGACCACTGTAAGTAACAACAATTCTTCACCTTTACTACTCTGCTTTCTTTCTGTCATTACACTAACATCTTAAGCAAACAGGGTTCCAACTTGGATGAGGATCAAATTCAAAACCTACCACTCATGTGAAGTTAAAACTCTAGTTCTTTAAAAGAAAAAACAGAACCCGAATAAAAGCCCATCATTCTGAAAGATCAAAACAAGACAATCAAGGTGTTGTCAAAGTTCAAGGCGAATAGCTGGGAGCACTGACAACACCATGGGGAAAGTTGCTGTTTCTGTCTCAGCGTGGTGGCCAGGAGACCCCAAGCCTTTGTCACTGCAGCTGGAAACCATTATTGTGATTCTGCAGTTCAAAGGGCCGCCTGCTCAGTGTGCCCCAAAGCTCTGCCCACCTGGGTTACAGACAGTTTTCCTCTAGTCTTAGTTGGATTGCACAGCACACTGATTTCCACCTTAAAAGCGCAGACAGCAGAAACCTGCCACGGTCCCACCACTGCGCTCTCCCGCACCCAGGCAGGCACTGCTCCCGGGTCACAAAGCTCCTCTCCATGGACCCGGAAGAGCTCGGAAAAACCTTTCTTAGAACAGTGGAGCCACCACTAACTATTTGAAGTGGGTCTACAAGAAGAAATTTTCCTCATTGACCCTACCTTTAAAAGAACATTCACACCTCAATCATATCAGATTCTAAGGTGCACAGATCACAAACATCCTTCATAGCATAGTGGCAAGAGAGACATCAAGGCACGAAAAAATCTGAATAGAAGCCAGCAGCACCAACTTACTGTCAAAAGCACAACAGCTAGCTTAAGCTAAAAATTCACAGCTGTCCTCCTCCTGAGGTTAAAGCCTTCCTGCTCCTCACAGCAAGCATGGTCTTTCTATGTACTCAGCCAAATCTGCCCTGGATTCTGGTTGAATGACTGCCTCTTTGCTCATGACCTGGGCTGAGCTGGGGAGAACAGATCACAGGTTCTGTGCCTCTCAGGGAACAATGAGACCTGCCTTGGAACAGGAGGAAGGCAAGCTCTCCCACAGTTGGCAGGAGTGCCGTAACATGGATTCCAGGAAGGGCTGGATTAAGTTTGAGATGAACGAAGGATTGCAGCTTCAATGCAGTTTGGAGGTGCAGGGTTGATGGAGAGTTAACAGGTGACACAGGATTTCTCAGAGCCTTTAATACACTGAAATGTTGTATTAAGGAGCTCCAAGAAGGTGGACAGTTTTTTGGTTTGATTATTTGTATGCCTTGTGAAAACTTTCAAGGGTTTGTAAGCCTTTAGCAACTTCCATAGGCTAAACATGCAGACAGGTCACCCATCTCTTGAGAGGCGGCGGTCGTTTGGGTACCAAGTTTTCAACTCTCAGCTGGCTCTCAGCTCTCCTGGTCACTATGGAGACAGACTAACCGAAACCACAGTGAACCTTCAAGAGAAGGGGAAGGAAGTGCCATAAAGAGACAGAAAAAAAGGAAAAGGAGAAAGTTCACTGAGCTTATTCTAATGCCAATGTTAATGATAAATCACGAGGCCTTCTTGTCTCTGCAGTAAGATCTCTGCCACGGCACAATCACTAATGCCTCCGCTGGCTGGTGATTAAAACCTGCTCCACGCCCATCGTCCTGGTGTGACAGGTGGCTGGGCAGGAGTCTCGAACACTCCTTAAAGGGCACATGCTGCTGCTGTCAGTTCTGGCAACTGCGGTACCAGCGGGGGTGGTGGCGCATCTCAGGAGGAGGTGCGGGAACCCACCATCACAGCTCATGCAGACTGGGAGACCTCAATCCCTGGGAGGAGGCCTGGCCAGGGTCTCACCCGTCCTTGAGGTGGGTAGCAGCTCGAGACTTGCTGAAGAGTGTGCCCCCAGCACAGGGCTACCTGGTGATGGCAGGGAGGGGTAGGATCTGGTGCCAGAGTTGGGGAGATGCTCCAACAGCCTTCTCTGGTCGGGGTCCCTGGGCCCTCCCTCGTGTGGGAGCCTCCTGGGGCGTCTCAGAGCAGGGGTCATAGAACACAATGGCACGTTGCACCTGCTCCCTTCTTTCCTGAGTGATAAATGGAGATTGGCAGGGCTCAGTACATCAGTAATCTAAGAAACAGTGGCTTCCTGAAGAGACAGTACAAAGACCAAAGCACAAATTACAGAATAACGCTTATCAAGAGCCTCGTGCCCGTTTTCCTTTCTCCCTTGATTACCTGTTCCCTTTGGGAATTCAAGACGATGACCAACCAGGAGAAACGGCCACCTGAGGAAGAAAGCCCAGTGGGGAGACCCCCCTGGTGAGAAGTCCCACGCCTCACCTGACCGCCTGGGTTGCTGGTGACCCTCGGTCACTCTCCAGGAGTCTCTGTGCCCTGCCTGTAAAAAACCACCTCGCCAGTGATTCCCAAGCGTGGCTGACACTCAGTTATTCCGAGGACAGTAGTTTTCAGCCTTCCTCTCGGCCCCCTTCAGAATCGCTAATTCTGAGGTGGGGCCCAGGAACCTGGTGTTTGAAAAGCTCAGCCAGGTTTGGGGAGGCATGGACTAGGGGGCCTGCACTGTTGCACCGGAGCCCTTCATTCCACCACAGAAACTTCTGCGTCACTCTTGCCCTGGCTGCTCTCAACAGGATGGTCAGGGGTGGGAGGCACCCGGCGGCACCCACAGGGGTTGGTGACTTGGGAAGCAGCCCCGCACAGATGCAGGGACCACTCTTGCCTGGGCCCCGGGTTAATTACTCAAGCAAGATGGTATGTCAAGTCATATAGAATATTTAATTGGTTACTGTGATACCACAGAAATACCAAGAATCATAAAAGTAAAAAAAAAAGCTGCTAGGTCGTACACAATGGGGTTCTCCTGGTGGCTGCTGGTCTGTCGGCACGCCGGGGGTCACTGGCCGCGGTCCTGGGGCCTCTTGCCCTTGCCCTTCTTCTTCTTGTCTTCCAGCCGCGGCTTCAGGGCGCACACGCAGGCCGACACGCCAGCGATGGCCTTGGGCAGCTCAGTGCCCTCGCTCCACTTGTCCTTGTCACGGTCATAGACCTGCACGGTCTTGGAGAAAGCCGTGTTCTCCCAGCTGTAGCCCCCCAGGATGTAGATGCGGCCCTCCCACACGGCCACGCCCGACTCGCTGTTGGCGTGCAGCAGGGGCGCCACGCGTGTCCACTGGTTGCACTGCGGGCTGTAGGCCTCCACACCCAGCACGTCGAAGCGCTCCATGGACTCCAGGCTGTCGTCGCTGCCGCCGATGGAGTAGATGCTGTCCCCCAGGCTGCACATGCTGTGCCAGCCGCGCGCCGTGCTCATGGGCCGCCGCTCCTCCCACACGTCCGTCCGGTGGTCGTAGCACAGCAGGTTCTTGCGGTAGGGGCCGATCTGGTAGTCGTGGCCCCCCGAGATGTACACAAAGTCTTTGTAGATGGTGCCTGCATGGCCATAGGTGAACCTGCGGATGGGCGGACGGACAGAGGGGAGAGGAAGCTCAGGGCTTGCCTAGGACAAGGTCAGCATTTCCACAGTCGGCTTCCTCATCCACGGTCATCTGGTTCTGGGTGATAAACTGCGTGGGTTACCATCCGCCCTGCTAGTTATTTTGGGGATCACGGGGAGCTCGAGGGCCAGGCTGGCACGGGTGCCAGTAGGGCTACCGTGACTATCTGCTCGTCTTGTGCGCAGGCATCCGGCAGGGCTCCCTGGTGGCTCAGTGGAGGAGCCGGGACCCACACCCAGACGCTCGCCCCATACCCTCTTCTAACTTCCAGGGACAGAGTCCCCCAGACACTCAGACGTGTTCCACAGCAAGCCCGCTTCAGAGGGTGCGCTTGCAGGTTCGATCGCAGGGGGATGGTCAGATAAACAACAGGCCCTTCTGCTAAGCCTGTGATAAATGCAGTGAACGGACATCTGGACAGGGTGGGACAGTCATCATGCCCCCTTCACAGACGAAGCAGCAGAGACAGCACGGGGTGGGGACACCTGTTCAAGTCAGATGGAGCACAGACAACCTCCACCCTCTGAACTCCTCCTGCCCGAAGCTGAGAGGTTTTCAGGGAATCTCTCACCCCCTGAACCCAGAACCCACTCCCTGGAACTCAGGCAGTGAGGAGACTTGGCAATGGAGCACTCGGGCAGCCCAGGACAGGCGCCCTGACATGCCAGCACTACGCCCTCTGCTCCTCGTGCTGTTACACAAGCCAGGAGACTCTGCCTGGAATTGGAGGCCAAGGTACCCAACAGGCAGGTGGGCTCAACGGCCACCCCGGAGCTCAGCGTCTGTAGCTCTGCCCCCAAACCCCAATCACCTTGGCAGGCCGGCTACGTAGGACCAGGAGTCGGTCTTTGGGCTGTAGGTCTCTACTGAGGAGAGTGCTCCGTTCTCATTTCGGCCGCCGACGGCCACCAGCATGTCCTCGATGGAGGCCAGGTAGAAATCCACACGGCGCTGGTTCATGGAGGCCACCTGTGGAGGCGACACACCTGTACTTCCCCATTCCCAAACCTGGGTCAGCATCAACACCCAGCACTGTGTCCCCAGCACGCTCCATGAAGACACAGCCCAGGTGAGGCAGCGGCCACCTGAGTCTGGGCAAGGGAGCCAAACTGAAAGAAGAAAGGGGGGCTCTTTGGGTGGGACCCTCAAGACCTCATGAATCCCCATGAGGGGCACATTGAATTCACTTCCCCAAACCTGCCTGGCCACACGTGGACTAGAATTCTGCAGGACACATGGGTCCCAGCCACGGATGGATTGGCTTCCTCAAATGTAAGTTCACCTTTCCCCTTGCCCCCACAATCAGATATTTTAAAAATTAGTACTGATTGCCATCTGTGTTGCTGGGCAGAAAGTGGCACTCAGCAGGAAATTAGCAACAGGAGACCCAAGCTTCTTTTTTCTTTTTTAAAGACAAGCAGGACATTTGAATGAACACGGTCCCACAGCAGCCTATATGGTTAGGCTGCCACCGCTATGAAGGTCTGGAGGCCAGCCTTCAAGGCTGGGAGCCTCCTTCTTGTGGCAAGACTTACAAAGTAGTTGGTTTTAGATTTTCGAAAATAAAATAGAAAAGTCATCTGAGTCCCTTCTGAACCTTGAGCTCAGGAAACCGCCAAGTCAGGTAAGGAGACTGAGATGTGAGTATAAAGACTGGGACAGACTCTCGTGGGTGGCGCTGTGGTTCTGGGGAGGAAAGGAGCACAACCCCGAGCCCCCAACAATGTGAGCTACAACCACAACCCTGGGAGGGCAATGTCCCCCCACCCGTTTCCAGAGGAAGAAGCTGAGATTTGGAGCGGGCGTGGAACTGGCCTGAAACTCTCAGCTACAACTTGCCAAGCTGGGCCGTGAACCTGGGTCTGATAACAAGACCCAGGCCCTTCCCAGCATTAGCCATCACACCTTCCAAGGGTCCATGGCTCCTACGAGGCATGAGCCTTCGCAGCCTCCCCGAAGCACCTCCAAACCTGTCCCAAAGAGGAGCCTGGCGGAGACTCCGAGACGTGGGGAGGCTGTCAGAAGTATGGGTCAAGTCTCCAGACCAGTGCCATCCAAGATGGTAGCCACTAGCTTCACGCAGCCATTCACACTCACGTTTAAATGTGTGAAAATTAAATAAAACTGAAAACTCAGTTCCTCAGTCCCATGGGCCACATTTCAAGCTCTCAGCTGCCCCACGTGGCCGGTGGCTACTGCTGGATGGCACAGACACAGAACTGCTCTGCAGCTGCAGAGTTCTCTGGGGCAGCGGGGCTCTGGGAGTGGCCCATCCCTGCAGAAGGTGGCCAGTCAGCCCTCACTGCCCCTAACCAGGCAGGGGGCCGTGATGGGGCTCGTCACTTTATCATCACACCTAGTTCAGAAGCAGGACGGCTGTCCAGGCCTGAGAGAAGGGGGTGAGGGGGCAGTCAAGACTAAGAGTAAGAAGATCGAAAGTCCTCAAGAGTAAAGAAATAATCTGGCTTTAATCTCACCTTGATCCACTGTTTACAGCGGGGGTCATACCTATAAAGGAGATTGGAGGCCGCATCCCCTCCGTTGTCCCGTGAGAAGCTGCCGCCGGCGATGAAGATGAACCCCCCCAGCACAGCAACGCAGTGGTGGCTCCGCCGGGCTGGCAGGGGCGTCTCCTTGACCCACTGCTCACTCTGGGCGTCCAGGTAGCAGGTGTCGTCGCTGAGCTCCAGACACCGCTCGGAGACCTCGCCGCCCACGAAGAGCAGGCACTCCTGGGTGGTGCGGAGGGCCGTGCGCTTGGTCTGCATGACAGGCTGGGCCGCCAGGCTGTTGTGGTAGCGCACGGCCTCCTCGATGAAGCCCTCACAGTTGGCCTCACGCGGCAGCAGCGAGCACACGGCGGGCTTGACGCGGTGCAGCAGGTCGTTCTTGGGGATGAGTGGGAAGTGGATGTTCTCCAGCACCTGATAGGCGTGGGCCTCGCGCTCGGGCTGCTGCGTCAGCCACTGCAGGGCGGCCTGCAGCAGGTCGTGCTCGCACTCCCGCTGCACCTCGCTGCTGCCCAGGTAGGCGCACAGCTTCTGCATGGAGATGTTCTGCAGGAAGGCGGGCGTGAAGGACAGTGTGCCGAAGCGGCTGAGGATGAAGCCGTCGATGAAGGCGTCCAGCCGCTTGAGGCTGTAGATGGAGGCCAGCTCCTGCAGGTACAGGTAGTTGTCCTCGCTCACCTCCTGCTCCAGGTACTCGCAGCAGAAGTCCACTGCCGTCCAGATCTGCAGCAGGTGGGCCGTCTCTAGCACGTAGTCGATGTTGCCACCATCCAGCACCAGCTCCCCGCCGTACAGGAAGTCCACCACGGCCTTGAGCCCGATGTAGGAGGCGCCAATCAGCTCCACCTCCTTCTGGAAGGCCTCCCGCATGCCCAGGGTGAACATGGAGTTGAAGTAGTCACTGCACACAGCCAGCAGGTTGCGGTGGGCTGGCAGGCGCTGCTCGTCGGCCACCAGGACCACATCGCAGAAGAGGCCGCGCAGGCGCTGCTCGTTCAGCCGCTGCAGCACCGTGCTTGAGTGCTCGGCCCAGCGGTACACCTGCAGTGGCGAGAGCACCTGTCAGGAGGGGAGGGGGCCCCGGACCCACCTAGCACCACCCGACCAGCATTTAACATACAGCAGAATGAGAGAACGGGAAATAAAGTGCCAGAGTACCTCGCAGAAAGTAAGGGTGCTTCACTGTGTGTGTGTGTGTGTGTGGCCATGTATTTGTATTGGACTTCCCTGGTGGCTGAGATGCTAATGAATCTGCCTGCAATGCAGGAGACCAGGGTTTGATCCCTGGGTCAGAAGATCCCTGGGAGGAGGCCATGGCAACCTACTCCAGTATCCTTGCCTGGAGAATCCCATGGGCAGAGGAGCCTGGTGGGCTACAGTCCATGGGGTCGCAAAGAGTCAGACATGACTGAGCAACTTTTAGTTCCATTTCTTTACAAATTAAATTTATTCAATCTTTCTTCCTTTCATTTCCCGCCCCCCTCCTCCTCTATAAACAGAATTCCCCAAAGTGTTCTTCGTTCCCTCCTTTCCCATCTCTGTTTCCTTCTCAGCAAGTGTGTGTCCTGGCAGAGGTTTGCCAACGCTGTCCTGCAGGGAGGGTGAAGTTATGTAGGGCGGAGCCCCTCCAGTGGGACGGGAGTTGGTGGAGCTCCAGCTCTGCAGCCTCTGAGGCTCGAGCAGCCTCTGAGCCTCTGTTCCTGGTCTCACAAGCGAGGCTGAGTGTGTTTATCACCCAGGTTTGTGAGGGTCATGAGACAGAACCTGGCACAGAGCTGGCCCCACGGAGCGGCAGCAGAATCACCTGCTGGGCCCCTCAGCCCCCACGGAGGCGCAGTGCTGACACCTAGGCTACAGAGACCATCCAGCAAGGTCATGGGGCCCAGAGACTAACGTGCCTGGGCAATCTTACTCTCAGAAACACGGCTTCAGCAGTCATGGCCAGGGTTAAAAGAAATGTACGTAAATTGCAGGAACACTGTGCTACACATCGCCCTGTACTCGTGACTGCATGCTCTTGTTCGAGCATCATAGGAACCCTCCAAGGAAGTATCAATTATATTTCCAGATGAGGAAAAGTCAGGCTCAGAGAGACTACGACATCTGTCCAAAATCCCACAGTGACTGAGAGGCAGGGCTGGGATTTGAACCTATATCTGATTCCAGAGCCCAAACCTTTAATCACCATGCTACACAGGAATTAACAAATCAATTGATAGGAATAATTAATAGGAGTTAATTCAATACATTCAGGTTGGTGGACACTGACTGACTGTTGTCTGCCTGTCCTGGGATTTTAAAGATACAAAGAAAACTCAGACTTTACATTAACAGTTTCTAAATCCTGGATGGAGTAATCAGGATATTTCACATTGCTCTATTTACTCCCTATAAAAACAAGAAGATGATTCAACATATGAGCAAACAGACCATTCAGAAACATCAGCAGGGTGATTCAAGGGTGATTGGGAAAAAGGGCTGGCCATTAAGTCTGGTGTGTGGGAGGCGAGGGTGGTGAGGCTGGGCAGGTGCAAGCAGCTGGCTGACTTGCACACAGGTCCCTAGAGGTTACTTCTCAACGTGTGTTCTAAGGCAGGGGCTTGGTTTTTCCTTCCCTTCCAAATCTGCTCTCTACCACCTCCAATGCACCAGTAATGGGCCACTTTATTTCCCTGTGGTCCTTCCCGTCCAGCCAGTTCCAACATCCTTGGCTCCATCCACACGAGTCTCAGGCAACATCCTCACATTCTGAGGACACCATGCAGCCGATCCCTACAGCTCCCTTCTCTTCCAAGTCTACAGAGCCAGGCTCTCCTGCCTGACATTACAGAGTGGCTTCTTGGAGGTCCACACATGGATATTGCTGCCTATTCTGGTTATCCAGAGAGCACTGGACTAGCCTGGTTTTGGCTTATAATTGAGCAGGAAAGGTCTGGGCTCCAGCATAAGCTGGCTTGGGGCCCCTCTTGGGTGCAGACTGAAGTAAGGAAATAAAAAGGCACCACAGGAGCAGACAATTGAGTGACAGTGAAGGCTAATGTCCTTGAGAAGCAATTGAGGGGCCTCAGGTGGGCTCTGAGCCCACCCTGGTCTCCTGGTTGCTTCCAAGCTGGCGGGGATACTGGAACTATCACAGTTAAATAGGGGTACAAAGGCCCCTAGCTGCGGCGTGAAAAGGAAATAGCCCTGGGGAGGGGAAAGGATAGGGAGAACTCCGGAGGAGAGCTGCCATGGGGCCATCTGTGGCAGGCAGCCAGGGCAGAGACGGCTTCACTGCTTCTACAGCTGGGCCTCCAGGCTAGGTGGGCTCATTTAGTTCTTCACCTGGGTCTCCACCACAGCCTGTTTCCAGATGTTTAGTGTAGCAGCAGAGACAAGAACTAAAAACAGACAACCGTGACTTCCCGACTTTAAAGGGTCATCAGTAACAGAGTTGCAGCACTTCACATAATTTAGAAACTCTGACCTTCGACTTTCTCCCATGACATGAACCCTGTTCATTCCTTCATTTATTTTAGCACCTTCATCAAAGGCGAGGCAAGGTGAAGAAACATAGGTACTCAGGGTCTAATGGTGGGCAAAAAGGAGCAGGTATGGGGTTGTTGTTGTTTAGTTGTGAGGTCGTGTCTGACTCTGCAACCCCATAACTGTAGCCCACCAGGCTCCTCTGTCCATGGGATTTTCCAGGCAAAAATACTAGAATAGGTTGCCATTTCCTTCTCCAGGGATCTTCCCAACCCAGGGATCAAACCTGTGTCTCCTGAATTGGCAGGTAGACTCTACCGCTGAGCCACCAGGGAACCTGGAGGTATGGGGTACCTTATACTAAAAAAGAATTCAGGGACTTCCCTGCTGGTCCAGTGGTTAGGACTCCTTGCTTCCACTGCATGGGGTATGGGTTCAGTCTCTGGTAGGGGGACTAAGGTCCTACAAGCCACGTGGCACAGCCAAAATAAATAAACAAACATTAAAGAATAAAGAATTTAGCATCAAATTGGATCGACAAATTTTAGAGTAGATAAATGAGCAGTGGCAGTCACAGAATGGAAGACTCCACTGATCTGAGACAGGCAAGGCGTACCACCACCACAAGCAGTAATTGGGGTGACCCTCCGAAGCAGGGTAACGAGAGCAAGGAGCAGGCACACACACCCACCCCGACTCCACTCACACAAGTTCAAGGTCAGGTGAAACTGCTGAAAGCTGGGAGAGTGGCTCTCCCGACTGCAGGGACCCAGAGGGGTCTGGAAATGTTCTTTTTAACTTATCCGGGTTCTGGCCACATGGGTGTGATGAATGTCTAGAAACTCAAGGGCACGTTATGATTTGGGCACTTGGTAAGTATGAAATGTTAGGAACATAAATACAACGAACCAAGGGATAGAGAAGCCTATTCCTGAAAGCTTCAATTCAAAGAGAAACAGGCTCAGAATCTGGCTTGAAGGGACAAAGGTTTCTGGTGCTGTCGAACTTAGAAAGCTACGCTGTCTCCGGCAGCCAAGCTCCGAAACAAAGCCCCTTTGAGGCAGCAGTGAGACCTTTCTGGGTTTTCACAGCAGATAAAGCCAGGCTTGGCAAGAGCCTTCTTAGTCGGCTCAAATGGAAACAGGAGAGTTCTCAGGGGGATCAGCCTCCCCTGAAAATTACACCCCATGTTTCTTTTTCACACATCTGTTGAACCTCACTCCTCTTTTTTGTCCTCATCTATAAGTTGCTCACAGCTCCCTTTATCTAAAATGGTATTTCTTCATCTTTCTTCATTTGTCTGCTTTTAAAATATTTTTTCCCTACTAGCTTGCTGTGTCATTTAAACACACAATATACAGTCTATATATCCGGGCACGTATTATATGTACTTTGAAAGAGTAAATTCTTTCCACACCCTCAAGAACACATTGCAGTTCCTTGTGAGCAATGTCAGCTCCACGGAGAATGCAAGATATAGTCCAACCATGACATTTAATCATCAAAAAAAGAGACTTTTAAAGAAAAGGACACTATTGCTATTAATAAAGAGACAGGTATAAATGGGGACTGTCCCACAAATTGGTCCCCTGAACCTTATCTACAGCGGCTGTGGGGACAAGGGCCACTCCAAGTCACCTGGGCAGTCTGCTAAAGGTTACAGATCACCAGGTCCTGCTCCCAGACTTGAATTTAGCAGGTCTGGGGTGGGGCTGGGTACATGTACTTCCAATGAGACACCTGCCCCCTCCTACCCCGCAAGGCGAGTCTGATGCGGGCAGTGTGACCCAGTAGGCAGCAGCGCCCTGGGGGCCCACCCTCATTCACTCCTAGGGTCCCAGAAAGTCACGACCAGGGAAGGCTCTGGCCCTTCACATCAG
>SJYQ01030756.1:0-18337 GCA_006410935.1 Redunca redunca
AGAGGTTCATTTGTTTCTGGTTATATTTCACTTGGAGTCCTTATTGATTCCACCCCCTACCCCCACCCCCTGTGCTGTGCAGTTTGTGGGATCTTAGTTCCCCAACCAGGGATTCAACCTGGGCCCTCGGTGAAAGCATGGAGTCCTAACTACTGGACTGCTAGGGAATTCCCAAGTCCTTATTGATTTTAAGTCTTGGTATGTGAAACATTTATGTGGTTCTAAAAGTATGAGCAGATTATCAGCTCTTAACTACAAGACTGTTCAACTTATCTCCTATCATTTATTTGCTTTTTTGGGTGGGATGGGGGAGGCATGGGAATTTGGCAGCTGTAAATTCAGATTAAAAAAAGCACTATATTCTCCTCACTTGAGCAGTATCCCTCATCCCCAGCAAGTTCCAGTGATCGAATTAAGATCCATCTGCTGCTCTTCTCTCACCTCAGGTTTTACAAATGGTTGTGGGTACTGTTTGGCAGTCATTGAAGGACAGGAGTCACAGGCCCATAATTTTCACCCTCTTGATCCCCTTAATGATCACCTGTACTGAGCTTCATTCACCTGGGGATTCCAGAGGGTGCCAGCCTTGAGTCCTTTGTCCCGAATACAGAGATGAGCTGCCTCTGGACTTTCTTTCAAGTCCCACAAACATGTTGATTGAGCTTATTAAATATATTTACAGAGCACCAGTAAGACAACGTTCTGTATCTGACTTTGAGCCTTTACAAACAGCGTATTGTGTAACTGCTTAGGTTTTATTGAGGTCATGCAATGTATTTTCAGTTAAGTGCTTGTCAATGTTTATTCTAAAACAGTTGCTCCAAGTTTTTGGTCAGATGAACAAAAGTATGATCAGTTCCATTGTGATGTCTGCAGTCAGGTAGCCTGTGAGTTCCTCTCTGACTTGGACGTGCGTTGCTCTAATGACTTGGTCATCTTGGCAAGGGCTGAGATTGGCAAGGACAGAATCATTCTCCCAGGTTCCTGCCCTATACATCTGCCTTGAAGTCCCAACAGGCAGCATGCCAGAGAGGTGGGGCCCTGCCAGGGCAGAGCAGGGCAGGGCAGGCCCCTCTGCAGAGCCCACTTGGCTTGGAAAGCTTTTTCTCTTCCATGGAGCTCCTTTTCATAATTCTTTAGGACTCATCCTTTGCCCCAAACTCTTTTTAAGTATGATACTAGCTGTCAGGAGATGCTTGGCCATGGGTCCTCCTCACAACCCTTTCCCTGTTGTTATCTGTGCAGAGACACCTCCAAGTCTCTCACTGCCTGGACACGCCGACTTCTGAGCCTTTTTCTCGCTGGTCCCTTTGATCTGACAAGGATGGTCAACTGCTGCAGCCCACTGCTGGGTTTTGGGTAAGAGAGTGAGTGAGTGCCCAAGCTCTTCCACACTGTCTGCGTCTACTGTGTAGCCTGGCAGTGTCGGTGCACCAGCGGTGCGTTCCACCTCACTCAGGACTGAGGTGTTCTTCCAGATGGGGCTTCTGCTGCTTGTGTCTGTTTGCAGCCTGCAAACTTTCCATGTTTGGGAAACCAAGGCTTTCATGAGAAGTAATTTCCCTCTTCCTAAAACCCAGGGGTTTCTAAGTGCCTTTTAGAACTGACAGATTACTCTTCTTTAGATTAAAAAAAAAAAAAATTTAGAAAGCTCAGCATTTTACAGATGAGAACATCAGAGTGATGAGACAACCTAGCATAGTCCCACTGAGCCCGCTGGTTCTCTTTGAAGACCGTGAGTGCCGTGGGCCAAGCTGAGTTGACAGCGGGCTCCCCACCTACCACCTACCAGTTTCCCCAGTTTTGTTTGGTTCCTCCCAGAAACTGGATGCTTGCTGGGGATGCCTGCTGGCTGACAGACAGATTGGGTCCAGATTTTGAATCTGGTGTTTAATAAAAGCCGTTAATCTCAGCCTCGGCGCTTTTAGGATTTATAACGGATGCAGGGCAGGCTGTCTGTGTTGGAGTGGGAAGGAAAGGAGCGCGAGCGCCCGGCATGTCGGGGTGCAGTGGAGCACGCAGCAGCAGCTGGTTTCTTTCTGGGGATTTTGTTTATTTTTCGGCAGTGCTGGGTTTCCACTGCTTTGTGGGCTTTTCTCTGGTTGCAGAGAGCCGGGGCTACTCTCTAGTTGCAGTGTGTGAGCTTCTCATTTCGGTGGCTTCTCTTGTGGAAGATGGGCTCTGGAACATGCTGGCTTCATCAGTTGTGGCACGTGGGCTCAGCCGTTGTGACTTGCCGGCTCTAGAGCACAGACTCAATAGTTGTGGCACACAGGCTTAGTTGCTCTGAGGCATGTGGGATCTTCCCGGATCAGGGATCATACCCGTGTCTCTTGCATTGGTAGGCGGATTCTTTACCACTGAGCCACCAGAGAAGCCCCCTAGATGTCTTCATACACTGTGTCAAACAGGTTGAACTCTTTTTTCAACAAGGCCATGTGCCGTGGGCACAGTATCACATGATCAGATTTTTATACTAGAAGCGTAATTCCCATGGGTGACTCTGCGATCAGTGCATTTAAGAGGCAAGCCTACGGGAGTCCTCAGAAGAGGGAGCCCTATTGACCTCACAGACCTTGGCCTGCTGTCTCCATAAAGAACCATAGTGATGACTCACGGGCACATCAACAATAACAGTAGCATCAGTATCATTTAAACTTGTATATTTGCTTAAAAACTGATTCTTTGCCTGTGATTGTGCATAGATATGTGGGTGGCCTGTGAATGCATGATTTCTGTTGACAAGTGAGTCCTGTGCCAGACCCCAGAACTCGCTAGGCCACCCACCAGCTCACACTCACACAGCCCCACCATAGGCAGTCGGGTTTGTTCATATGTTGGGGTTTGCAGGGGGCCAGCTATTAGATGTCCAATTAGCATGGGTGAACCTGAAATTTTGGAGGTCACCGAGTCGCCTTGTTATCTCACACTGGACTTTGCCTGAACTTGGTGGCCAGCCTGACCTGCCAGAACCCTGGTTTCCCAGTGGTCCTGGGCACCCTGCACCAGGGCAGGGGCCACAGCTGAGCAGGATGTGAGCCTTGTGAAGGCTAAGCAGAGCCACTTCCTGCCATTTCCTGCTGGAGACTGGGGCCTCCCGCCACTCCCAGAAGTTACCTCCTGCTCCCTTTGTTCCCATGCATCTCTGTCTTGTCCCAGAAAGGATGATAACTCGTTGGGGTGGGGACCTGGCCCCTATGTCTTCAGCAGGTGAAACAGCTCCTGACATGTAATGAGTGCTGAATAAATACTTGTTAAATGAATAAATGAATGGATTTAAGAAAGTTTGCTATGTCTGCAAATTTTACATTACTTAATATCATGTTTCTCTGGCTACAGTGATACACATCCTGCATGGAACAGAAGCAAGCATTTGTTCTCTGCTTCAGTGTGCCAGGAATTGGGAACAGAACAGGGTACCTGGGACATACGGCAGGATATACTTGGGGAATCCCCTCAGCTGTCTACATCGGGGAAATACTTAGCACCTGATTGAGTTTGAAGCCAATAACTCCAGTTTTTTTTTACTGAATTCAAAACTTGTTAAAGTGAATGTCGATTTTCCTGTAGTTCATTGATACCTCCAGTAACACCTGTAAAGCTCAAGTAATTGTCCATCTAGAGTGACCGGAGCTGAAGGGTGAGAGCTGGCGATCAGAGTGTGGGGGAAGCCATGGATGGGGTGGCAGAGGTGGGCCAGGCACACTCCGTGGATGCAGGGCTGTCCTCTGTGGTGGAGTGCACAGGGCTGTGGGCACTTTAAGGAAGCCGAGCCTTTGGAGGAGGAAGGGTTTGGAAGGGCCCCGGGGAGCAGAGATACCTGCCTTCCTCCAGTTCCTCTGCTCTAGCCTCAGAGCCCCACGTTTATGATTGTCCTGGGATAGTTTTTTTTTTTTTCCACTTAGTTATTTAGTACATACTTTTGAGCGCCTCCTGTGTGCTGGAGTTCCAAGTATGGGATACCATGTGGAACGTGTAGGAAAGAATGACACATAAGCAGTAAACCACCGTCTCCTGGTAAGTGCCAAGCAGAGAATTTGAATGTGAATAGGGCTCCGTCCTTGCACCAGTTTTGGTTGAAGATTGGGGAGGATTTCCTGGAGTGACACTTGAGTTGGTCTCAGTGACAGGAAGGAGCCTACATGCCAGTTGCCAGGCAGAGGGGCAGCTGACTGACAAGAAAGATTAGGCACCTCCCAGCCCCAAAGGTGGTGATCCAGGTGTTGTAAGCAGACTGAGGAACAGGAAGCCCTTGTGGGTGTGGTGGGGAGGGAAGGCTTTTTTTTTCCAACCCATCCCTTTGGTGGCCATAGAAGGGCAGGTGTGTAGCAGAGGCGCCAGTTCAGGGTCTGGAGTCCAGGTGAGAGATGATAGTGGCTGAAGGGTGGCCTGGGGGGTGAGAGACAGCAGGAAGTCCAGGCTAGTTCCAGGTGTTTAGCTTGGGCAGCTGGATGGAGGGGGGTGCCATTGACAAGCTGAGGGCTACGGGGGCAGGGGCACACAGAATCAAGGGTGGCAGGCCCCGGGGTCTCCATCAGGTGCCTGTGGGTAGGGTGAGACTGCCTAGTAGGAGTGGGCGTGGAGGCCGGAGCTCTGTCCAAGGTCACCCTGGCGCAGCTCTCCTCTGCTGTAGTGCCCTGGGGGGAGGCCACCACATGCTCCTGGTTAGGATAGCGCTATCGGGACACTTGCTTCCTCCTCCCTCCCTGCTCTCAGTCAGAAGGCCTGCTTGCTCCCTGAGGCCCCTCGTCGGGGTGGGGGTGGTGGGTGGGGAGTGCTTCCTCCGCCACGCATCATCAGCACACGCATTATCTTACTCAGTTTCCACACTGACTGCCGGGGATTAGTGCCGGCCCTGCGGGATGCCCGTGGCAAGTCCAGGTTGTCCTCTGTGCTTCTCCCGGCTGCTCTGAATCAGGACAGGAGCCCTCTCCTCAGGTTCAGTAATGTCCCAGAGCAGCTCACAGAACTCTGGGAAGTGTTCACGTACTAGATCACCGGTTTATTGTAAGTGGACACAGCTCTGAGCGGCCAGATGGAAGAGCCGTACAGGACAAGGTGGACGGGAGGGGCTGGGAGCTCGCACACCCTCTCTTCCAGCATACTGTCCTCCATGTCTCCACACCTTCACCAGCCTAGAGGCTCTCCAAATCTGGTAGTTCAGGGATTTTTATGGGTGCTTTTGAAACCATGTGTAATAATTAGTCAAGCCCGTTCACTGGTCAAGGTGGTTTTAAGACTTGGCTATCTTGCCAGCAACATGTAACCTAAACAATGTTTGCCTGAGTTGTTTCCCGGGACTTGGAATCAGCTGCATCTAGTTTGAGCTGAGCCAGTTAAGACTGGATAGGATCGCTGACCCTCCAAAAGGCCAAGTAGGAATGTCTGCTTGGTGACCTTTTGACATCGGAGAGTCGAAACCCCCACCCTCAACACGTGCAGAGGGGGACTTCCCTGAGGGTCTGGTCCCTGGTCCCTGAAATTACTGAGCCCGCATGCTCGGGAGCCCTTGCACCGCAACTCGAGAGAAGCTCACACCCCGCAATAAAATACCCTGCATGTCGCAACTAAGACCTGATGCAGCCACATGAGTTAATGAATTTAAAATAAACTTATGAAAACATGCAGAGGCCTGTATCCTACTGTGTAATTAGGATACTGTGGATAATAATAACTAGGATAACTGTGAAGATCGATTACCAGTCATCTTCTTCTTTTTAATATTGACTTATTTGTGCTGAGTCTTAGTCATTGCTTACAGAATCAGTTCCCTGACCAGGGATTGAACCCAGGCACCCTGCATTGGGAGCGCAGAGTCTTAGCCACTGGACCACCAGGGAAGTCCCATTTTTCAATCCCCTTTCCTCACTCTGCCCACACCTCTGACCCCCCTGCTTCTTTATTCCTGATCTCATAAATACCCCAAGCCGCTTGCCTCTGGGGAGGTGGATTTGAAATCCATCGGTCGCTTGACTGTCTTGCAAATAAAGACTGCAAACCTTTTTGTCTAAGGGAGTTTTGTTGTATGGGGGCAAAATGAACCTAGTTGCGAGCCAGGAGGTTAAGTCCAGAGGGACTTTTTACCTGTGGCTAGTCGGCAGCCCCTTGCCGGTCCTCAAAGACTATGAACAAGTCTGAGCAGCTGCCCGGTCTATTTTTCTCCAGGGACTGGCCCCTGAATCTCCCCAGGAAGGTGCTGCTGAGATTTGGTGCTTCGTTTTGTTCTGCAGCAAACAGACAGGTTTTGGGTTTTGGGTATCTGGGTTTGGAAGATGTCTTTTGGTTGAGTAACCTCCTTTAAAGAAATGCACTTGTGCCTAGATTGTTTGGCTGCTGCTGCTGCTGCTAAGTCGCTTCAGTTGTGTCCAACTCTGTGCCACCCCATGGACGGCAGCCTACCAGGCTCCCCCGTCCCTGGGATTCTCCAGGCAAGAACACTGGGGTGGGTTGCCATTTTCTTCTCCAGTGCATGAAAGTGAGAAGTGAAAGTGAAGTCGCTCAGTCATGTCCAACTCTTCGCAACCCCATGGACTGCAGCCCACCAGGCTCCTCCATCTGTGGGATTTTGCAGGCAAGAGTACTGTAGTGAGATGCCATCCCCTTCTCCGGATTGTTTGGCAGTCCTGTGCAAATCATGGGTTGGAGGCCCATCTGGCAGGATTTTGACAATCCTGACCAGATTATACAGGCTGATTAAACCATTCAGTTCAGTTCAGTTCAGTCGCTCAGTCGTGTCCGACTCTCTGCGACCCCATGAATCGCAGCACACCAGGCCTCCCTGTCCATCACCAACTCCCGGAGTTCACTCAGACTCACGTCCATCGAGTCAGTGATGCCATCCAGCCATCTCATCCTCTGTCGTCCCCTTCTCCTCCTGCCCCCAATTCCTCGCAGCATCAGAGTCTTTTCCAATGAGTCAACTCTTCGCATGAGGTGGCCAAAGTACTGGTCCGTTAGCCATTGGTAATTGATTTCAGCCTCCAGCTCCTCTCAGCTCCCTGAAAGTTGGAAGGTGGAGCTGCAAGTTTCACCCCTCTAATCCTGTGGTTAGTTCTGCTGGCAACCAGCCCTCATTCATTGGTTATCCAAGGGCTTTCCAAACTCACATCATTAACTGACTCAGGTGTGGTTGAAAGAGGTTTGTTATGAATAATGGGAGACATCGTTTACCCAGTTTTTTTTAGGAACTAGGAACAAAAACTCAGTATAACTAAAGATACCTGTTTAGCTCCTATCATTTAGGAAATAAGGGTTTTAGGAGCTTGATGCCAGGAACTGTGGATGAAGACCAGTGTTTACATCTGTTACTCTATCGCAGCATCACAGGGCCCTGTGCTCTCCTCCCGCTCTCTCAGCCTCTTGTGCCTGTGCCCGCTCCCTGAGGGGTGGGGCGGGGACTCCCCTCTGTGCCTCCTCTCTGGTGCAGTAACCCTGAGACTGGCTGGGCTGGAAGTGCGTGCGTCTCTTCCCCTCTGAGACCTGGCCCACACGCCCAGTGGACACCAGGCAAGAGTTGTGGATGGATATTTGTGTCCAAATTGAGCTCATCTCGGACCCCTTGAGGATTAGGGATGCAGTGACCAGTCTTAAGAAATGACAGTATTTGTCACACAGTTGCTGATAAGAGCATCTCCTGTGTAAGGTTTAGGGGGTCAGCACAGCAGGCCATGGGCCAAACTCATGGGCCAAAGTCAGCCTGCCCATTTTCTGTCCTCTTTGGCTGCTTTCATGCAGTTAAGGTGTTTCCATAGAGACCCTGTGACCCACAAAGTCCCAAATATTTACTGACTGGCCCGAAAAGAAACGAAGCTTGCCAGGCCCTGCCCTGCACCATTCGTTGCCCTTATAGGAAGAACTACATAAGGAATTTGTCTAGATCTAGTAAATGCCAGTGGCTTCACCTGGGAGACTGCCTTGCTTTTTCCATATGAAAGATGCAAATCCGATGATGGATCCTGCCTTCCTTTGTGCTTTGCCTTCTGACAAGCCGTCCTTAGCACTTAATAATCACCCGGCTTTATTGCCCGGTCCTAATGGGCTTCGTGTTGTGTTTTCTAATTTTATTTTCCTGTGTTCTGACCACTCTGTGCTCAGCTCAGAGAAACAAATGTCTAGAAAGCTTGTTTCATTCTCCCACTGTCCACTGGGGTTGCCCAGCACACAGCACACATCTTCCAGAAAACACACCCTTACTGTTTTTTTAGTCCTGACGGAATATTTTGGGAGTCTCTAAATCAAAACCCTGACCATTCTGACAATTTCTCCTTTACTTTTTTTTTTCATATTGCTACCAGGATGTTATAGTAATAATTTTTATTACGATAGATAATTTTTTGGTGGGGTATATACGGACTTGTTTTTTGTTTTTTTTGTTGTCTTCCTCTAGAGTTTTATGTGTTGTACTATTAGTGATCACCTTTCACAGGGCAAAGAGTTCACAACTCATCTACTAAGTGAGGCTTGGGCTGTCTGAGGACATGGGACTGTCTGCTTCCGCGTTGCTGGGGGCAGCTCTGCAGGGGTCTGAGTTGAGGTTCCTCAAAGCATTCCATCACAAGAAACCTGATGCCATCAAAGCCTTGAACATGAAAAGTTTGTCCATTTCTTACCTCCACTGAGTTTTGGAAAGTAAGGGTTCATGGTAGAACTGTTGTTGGTTTTTGTTAGTAATTTCAGGAGTGAAATGAACTTCACGTCTCGGAAAAAAGTAGTGTTCTTTCTGGTTCAGGGAGTGTTTACTGTCAATGTAATGCGTAAAAAAAACAAACAAAAAGACCCTCAGGTTCTCTTATTCTTGTTTCTGAGTTTGCCTATGGATATTTGCTTTACTTTGACCAAGGGAGACCAGTATTGATGCTGCTGGTACCCCTCAGGGGAGGGGCTACATGGAACCTTCACAACCCGCAGGATGTCTTCACAGGCCCCTGAAATCCTGTTCCTGTTAGAAATCTCCCTCTGTCCAGGAGGAATTCTGTGAATGTGTATTGACCCTGTGGGTTGAAATGGCCTGGGACCATATGTCTTTTCATCTTAAAAAAAGACCCACTTAAAATGAATCAGACATTTCAGATGCTTTGAGGACAATGATACACAGAAGTTAACGGCCAGATGCCTGTCTCAGACCCCACCTGGCCTTCCTGGAAAAGCCCTCTCAGAGCCAGGCATCACTCATATTTCCACCCTCTGTCCCAGAAGATGCTCACGGCACCTGGGCCAGCCTGCATCCCTCTGGGCCTGCTGTGTAGCTGGTGGGGCATGACCCATGGCCTCAGACTCACTGCATAAGTCAACCAGAGAGATATCATTCCCACTCCATCCCCACTCCATGCCCCCACGAGCGGTTTTGCACATGAGAATCCACCCCATCTTCGCCGGTGCTGGGACCAGGACAGTCATGGAGGTGCCCGGGTGGGGAGCAGCTCTCAGCAGCCCTGCCCCATGTGTGGGCATCCTCAGTGGACATGGGAAGCAACAGATCTCCAGACACTTGTTGGAAATTTGACAAGGTGGTTTTATGCTGTTGAATCTAACAATTAAAAAATTGGAGTAGTGTATTATGTATTTTTTTCCCTTTTTTCCCTAGCACTTTATTGTGTTTTTAAAAACATGTCTGTGCACGATAGATTGGACCCAAGAGCAGTGGAGCATGCTCCTGGATGGTGGATCTCCAGAGCTTCATTCCAGCTGCAGGAGTAGAACATGGGGGAGGGAAGGGGCACTGGCTCTCCAGAGCCACATGGGACTGGCCGGAGCAGCCTCGGGTTTTTATGTGCAAAATAGAGAGAGCACTTCATGAAACTGGAAATGGCAACCCACTCCAGTGTTCTTGCCTGGAGAATCCCAGGGACGGCGGAGCCTGGTGGGCTGCCGTCTGTGGGCTCGCACACAGTTGGTCCCGACTGAAGCGACTTTGCAGCAGCAGCAGCTCTTGTAAGCGAGCAGGCAACACTCCCTGTCTTTCCTCCTTCTCTTCCCTCTGTGATCCTGCACTTCCTGTGTGTTCCCTCTGCTGCAGGGTGAGGAGAGGGTAGAGAGAGCCTTTGGAGTCTGGGTCTGTGTGCCCTTGCCCTGCTGGACCCTAGGGGAGCTGCCTTTGGCTCTCCAGGATTCAGGGTGTGACCAGACAGCTGGTAACTAGTCAGAGCATCCTCCTGCCTTGGTGGCAGCAGGCACTAAGGTGGGGGTCTGAGGTGGGCGTTGTGGAGCACAGGTTTCCTAGCAGTGAACCCAGCGCCTGCCTTCTCTTTGCTGCAGCTGCTGACATGATGCCCCCACCCTCGGAGCAGGACCTGAACGCTCTGCTGGCTCGCAAGGAGGAGGAATGGCGAGCGCTGCAGGCCCAGCGCTCCCAGATGCAGGAGGCGGCCCTGCAGGACACGCAGCGCCGGCTGGAGGAGGCTCAGGGGAAGCTGCGGCGCCTGCGGGAGGACTTCATCTACAACCTGCAGGTGCTGGAGGAGCGGGACCAGGAGCTGGAGCGCTACGACGCCGCTTTCGCCCAGGCCCGAGGGCTGGAGGAGGCCAGGCAGGCCGAGGTGAGCGAGCTCAAGATCGAGGTGGCCAAGCTGAAGCAGGCGCTGGCCGGCGAGGCCCGGCGGCTGGAGGACCTGCAGCAGCAATACCAGCAGAGGCTGCAGGAACACCGCCTGGAGCTGGAGCGGGCCCACAGGTGAGGGCGGCGGACCCCACGGCCTGCCCTCCGTGGGCCTCCTTCCCCACAGGGCTGCCGGGCTCCCGCCTGCTCAGTGTTGTCACAGGAAGGCAGGCAAGGATACCTGCATGTTTTCTTCTGGGTCCCAGTGCAGCTGAAATTAGTGGAGATGGGTTTAACTATTTGAAATTTTTTCCATGAGTTACAAATCTGAATTATTGTAATAAAATGTATTTGAGCTTATAATTACAGTAAGTCCTCTACATATGAATGATATTCTGTTCTGAGGGCCTGTTTGTAAGTCTAGCAAAGTTAGTCCAGGTACAGCCGGTAACTCGTCAGAGCATCCTCCTGCCTTGGTGGCAGGCAGTTCCACTTAGGTGGGGATCTGTGGTGGGCATAGTAGTAGTACTGCTATAGTGTAATTGGTTTATAGTACTCTTCACACAAATAATACATAAAAAAAAACAAAAAATAAAACATTAAAAAGTGTTTATTGTAGTATATTTGTTTTACAGTGTTAGTTTCTACTGCACAGCAGAGTGAACATGTGTGTGTATATATATATATATATAATTTTTTTTTAAATTTCCTTCCCATTTAGGTTACCACAGAGCTCTGAGTAGGGTTCCCTTTGCTATACAGTCGGCTCTCTCTAGATATCTTACACATAGTGTCAATAGTGTATATACAGTCAATCCTCTCCCAATTCACCCTGCTCCCTCCGCTTTCCCCCTTGGTATTCATATGTTTGTTCTCTACGTCTGTGTCTCTATTTCAGCTTTGCAAATAAAATCGTTTTTACCATTTTTCTAGATTCCACATATAATGTTAATATGTTACTTGCCTTTCCGTTTCTGACTTATTTCACTCTGTGTTACAGTCCCTAGGTCCATCCATGTCTCTACAGATGACCCAATGTCGTTCATTTTTATGGCTGAGTAATATTACACTGTATACACCTACCACTTCTTTATCTGTTTCTCTGGCGTTTTTTGCTTGGTTGGCTTTTTGTCATTACAGTTTTGTTTTTTGTTTTTTTGTTTTACTTTTTAGCTGCACGGTGCAGCATTGTGGAATTTTAGTTCCCCAGTCGGGTTGAACCCGCACCCCCTGCACTGGAAGCGTAGAGTCTTCATCACTGGACCGCCAGCAAAGTCCCTGCCTCTTCCTCTGTTGATGGACACTTAGGTTGCTTCTGTGTCCTGACTATTGTAACTAGTATTGCAATGAACATTGGGGTACATGTGTCTTTTTGAATTATGTTTCTCTCTGGGTATATGCCCAGTAGTGAGATTGCTGGGTCATATGGTAGTTCTAGTTTTAGTTTCTTAAGGAACATCCATACTATTCTCCATAGTGGCTATATTAATTTATATTTCCACCAACAGTGCAGGAGGGTTCCCTTTTCTTCATACCCTCTCCAGCATTTATTGTCATGGATTTTTGATGATGACCTTCTGACCAGTGTGAGGTGATACCTCATCGTAGTTTTTGTTTGCATTTTTCTAATAGTGATTTTTGAACATCTTTTCTTCATGTGTTTGTTGGTCACTTGTGTGTCTTCTTTGGAGAAATGTCTTATTTAAGTCTTCTGCCATTTATTTTTTATTTTTGAGCTGCATGAACTATTTTGCATATTTTGGAGATTAATATTTTGTCAGTTGCTTTGTTTGCAAATACTGTCTCCCATTCTGAGGGTAGTCTTTTCATCTTGTTTATGGTTTCTCTTGCCACTATTATTCATAATAGTTTTGAAAGTCCTGGCCATGGCAATCAGAGAAGAAAAAGAAATAAAAGGAATCCAAATTGGAAAAGAAGAAATAAAACTGTCATTGTCTGCAGATGACATGATACTCTACATAGAAGTAGTTTAGTCGCTAAGTCGTGTCCAACTCTCAGGACCCCATGGACTGTAGCCTGCCAGGCTCTTCTGTCCACAGGATTCTCCAGGCAAGAATATTGGAGTGGACTGCCATTTCCTTCTCCAGGGGATCTTCCTGACCCAGGAATTGAACCAGGGTCTCCTGCACTGCAGGCAGATTCTTTATCAACTGAGCTACGAGGGAAGCCCGATACTCTACATAGAAAATCCTAAAGATGCCACCAGGAAACTACTAATAGCTAATCAATGAATTTAATAAAGTTGCAGAGTACAAAATTAATACTCTATAACCTTTTGCATTCTTATACACTAACAACAAAAGATCAGAAAGAAAAATCAAGGAAATAATCCCATTTACTGTTGCAACAAAAAGAAGAAAATATCTTGGAATCAACCTACCTAAGGAGGCAAAAGACCTGTATGTACTAAACTATAAGATACTGATTAAAGAATTCAAAGATGACCAAACAGATGGAGAGATATACCATGTTCTTGAATTAGAAGAGTCCATATTATGAAAATGACTATACCACCCAAAGCTATCTACAGATTCAATGCAATCCCTGTAAAATTACCAATGGCATTTTTTCACAGAACTAGAATAGCAACAGCAACAACAACAACAAAAAAATGACAATTTGTATAGAAGCATAAAAGGCCCTGGATAGTCAAAGCAGTCTTGCGAAAGAGAAATAGAGCTGAAAGAACCAGGCTGTCTGACTTAAGATTGTACTACAAAGCTACAATAATGAAGAATCTGTGGTACTAGCACAAAAACAGAAATATAGATCTGTGGAATAGGATCAAAAGGCCAGAGATAAACCCGTGCACCTATGGTCACCTAACCCTTGACAAAGATGTCAAGATTTTTGATGGTGGCCGTTCTGACCAGTGTGAGGTGATACCTCATTATAGTTTTCATATGCATTTTTCTGATAATTAGTGATTTTGAGCATCTTTTCATATGTTTGTTGGTCCATATACCGTGGAGAAAAGATAACCTCTTCAATAAGCGGTGCTGGGAAAACTAGACAGCTATATGTAAAAGAATGAAATTAAAACACTCCCTAATACCATACACAAAAATAAGCTGAAAATGAATTAAAGACCTAAATGTAAGGCCAGACACTATAAAATTCTTACAGGAAAGATAGGCAGAACACTCTGACATAAATTGCCACAATCTCTTTTTAAAAAATATGTATTTATTTAATTTTGTCTGAGCTGGGTCTTCTTTTCTGCAAGGCCTTTTCTCTAGCTGTGGTGAGCAGGGGCTATTCTCTAGTTGCAGTGCTCAGGCTTCTCATGCTGGTAGCTTCTCTTGTTGAAGAGCATGAGATCTTAGACCTGAGGGCTTCAATATAGTTGCTGCTCTCAGGCCTAGAGCACAGGCTCAATAGTTGTGACACATGGGCACACATGCTTCAAGGCTTGTGGGATCATAGTTCCTTTACCAGGGATTGAACCCACTTCTTCTGCATTGCAAGACAGATTCTGAACCACTGGATCATCAGGGAAGTCCCAGAAAACATTTTTAATCTTACAGTACAGTACCAGCCACATCATCACTGCTGCTTTTACGCTTGCTTCTAGACATCCTGGGGCTGAAATAAAGATGCTGTACTACCGTACTGTATACGGTACCGTGAAGTATGCGAAAGCACAACCACATGTGGAGGGTGCACGCACAGGCCAGTGGACGCCAGACACATGAACTGGCTTATGTGACTGGACTTGCAAACACATGTGCTCATCTTGGAAAGTTTGCCTCTAGAAGGTTTGTATGTAGGGGACTTATTGTTTTAATGATGTGAAATATATATGAAATCTGAAACTAAGAGCTGACTTGAGGCAGGTCGACTGAGACCCTGAAGCTGTTGTCAGGCCCATGGGCTCCACTCACGATGAAAAAGAAGGACAGGCCTCAGCTGCACGCTCTGCTGCAGCCTTGACGTGCTTAATATTGTTTAGTGAAGTGTCTCCCCAGAACTTCTGCTCATTTTTTTTCACCACATTTGGGACATTTCCAACCATTATTTCTTCAAGTACATTGTTGGCTCCACCCTCTTTTTCCTTCCATCCTGGGACTGCAGTGAGGACAATGTGAACGCTACATCTTCTGTTATCATCCCACGGGGCTCTGAGGCTCCGCTCATTTTTTTCAGCATATTTCTTTCTGTTATCAGGTCAGGTAACTTTTGTCATTCTCTGGTTCTTTTCTGTAACGTGTTCATTCTGCCTTTGAGCCCAACTAGATTGTCCTTTGTTTTGGTTATTGTACTTCTTAGTTCTCAAGTTTCCACTTGATTCTTTGTTTTCTTTTTCTTTTCTGAGAGTTTCTGTTTTCTGTTTGTCCCAAGGCTGTGTGAAATTGCTTGTCAGAGCATTTTTATGATGGCTGCTTTAAAATCCTTATTAGATCATATCAGCAGCTGTGTCATCTTGGTGTTAGTATCTATGGATTGTGTGTTCTCATTCAAGTGGAGAGTTTCTGTTTGTTGATATGACCAGTGACTTTTGTGTTTCTTTTTTCTTTTTTGGCCACACTGCTCGGCATGTGGGATCTTCATTCCCCAAACAAAGAATAAAAACCTGTGCCCCCTACAGTGGAAGCAGACAGTCCTAGTCGCTGGACTGCCAGGGAAGTCCTGGTGTGACCGGTGACTTTTGATTGTATCCTGGGCACTTGTGGGATTGTCCTGAGAGCCTGGATCCCACATCATGTTCTCCTCTGCAGACAGTCACCTGTCCGGATACAGCATGCGGGTCCCCTGGGTCCTGCCAAAGCCACTCCTGCAAAGAAGCAGCATTACCTGTCACCTCACGTTTGCAAAGGAAACCCTGCAAATGTGTAGTTTGGAGACTATTCAGTGTGACTTTTCTTAATGCTGAGCTTATTATTATTATTTTTTTTTAACATAGTGACAGGAACAGTGAGCTGGATCAGCAGCGGGAGCAGTATGGGAACCTGAAGTGGAAGCTGGAGAGGAGGCTCAAGGAGCTGGACGGCGAACTTGGCCTGCAACGGCAGGTAGGGTGAGGAATCCGCTTCTTCCTCAGCACCGTGGTTTTGTTGGTCGTATAGTATCAGCCTGGGATCACAGGTTTCCACTTTGTGGTGATCTGTGGCGAAATGTGTCAGGGTATCTAAATCTTCCTCTGTGCTAATTCCCCCAGAATTCTCCTTCCTTGGGAATGAATAAACATTTCATCCTTTATTTATTTGAGAAAGAAGTGTTATGAAGTCAGAGTTATTTACTGTGGCAGAGAGCTGGGAACTCAAACTGTGATAATTGTATTTCTTTCAACAAGCAATAAATGACCCTAAGTTTAAATATAGCTGTGTCAACTGGCAGGAGACACTTAAACCTGTCTCCGAAATTTCTCCTCGTTGTCCCTGAAGCTCAGCCTCCACATCTGAGAGTCTTCGCTATGTTGGAGTTTGGGTGAAGGACATCCTTCATACTTAGGGCTGAGTCTGGCAGGGCTGCGTGTGTGCAGCGACATGGGTCCCCTTGCTCTTCCAGGATGCACCGAGCTTGTGTTGCTGTAGCAGCAGCAGGTGTTTATGGAAACTGCCTCGTGTAGCTCCTTGTGCGTGTGTGAGAATTTATCTGCTCAATACAACAGAGACACCATTTGTTCTGCATTTTGCAAATAGGGAACCGAGGTTGAGACATTAAGTAACCTGCCCAAGATCCCCCTCAGTAAATCGAGGAGCCGTAATTTGAGTCCGAAACCCTTCCAGCGTGTGAACTCTTAGGCACTGTCCTCCTGCCGTGGGTTAGCAACTCACGACTTATTTTTAGACTTGTGTCTGGGATATTGGAAAGGAACTGGAGCTGGAAGTCAGCCTGGCTGTGTCCCCACTTCTGCCCTCCTTGGAGTGATAGTGACTGAGTGATCCAACCTTGGACCCTGGTCTCCCAGTGGATGTGCCATGGGGCGGATATGAACTTTGTGCCTGCCTGTGCTGGCCTGTCCTTTCTTGGCACTGGGGTCAGCAGTTCTCAAGGAGGGCAGACCGGTCAGCTGGTGGACTGAGGCCTGAGTGTCGGGCCCTCCATCCCATAGCATGGCGTCGGTGCCCTGAGATAGGACAGCATCCTGATGAGCTGTGCCCATCGGAATGGAAGATACCCATGGATGCAACTGTCCTTATGACCGAGCTTTCGGGCCCTGCCGCATCTATTAACCACCGCAGGCGCAGGAGAAGGCCCTGTCCTTTCCTTCCCCTCTGGAAGCTCGAATTTCATTGTCCACAATGATGCTATCACTTAAACATTCTGTAGAGCCTTTGACATTTCCTGCAGAGGACTTTCTTTCGGAGTCCTTGGGGACCAAAGAACTTTGTCTTTTATGGGTGGGTTTGACTTTAGGAAACATCCGAGGTCACTGGGGGCTGAGCTGGGCAATCAAGAGACCAGCTGTGACTCATCTAGGTCATGAAGTTTCCTCAAGTGGTGTCAGAGTCTCTTCCAGAGAAGGAGTTTCAGAAGGGCTCTGGGTGGCGGTGGAATCGTCCCTGTTAGCAGGGCAGTCAGTGGCACTTGGAGGCAGCAATGGCCCTTGTGGGTGTTGTGGTCACTGGGCTGGGTCTCTGGGTGACTTCCCAGCTTGTCCACACTCAAAGAAGTCCTTACTGTGACTCAGGCTTGTTCAGGCTTTGAGCCTCCTTGTCCACAAGGAAGGCCCCTTCAGGTGTGCGTTTTCATACCAGCCCTGTTTCTCGCAGGAAGGAAACCTGATGTCTGGACTCTCCAACTGCAGGCTCTGTCCAGGGCTGCTGCTGCGAACCTGGGCAGCCTTTGCTGCCTAGTGTGGTTCAGGGCCAGCTGGGGCCCATGCCAGCCTTGAGGCTCTACTGCCCGTGCCCGACCCTGTGACTAAAGGAAGGGTATTATGCGCTCATCGGCTTTGTGGCTTCCTTTGGGCTGGTTTTCTGTCACCTTTTTCTGAAGATCTTTGTGCTCATTACTGACTTGTCAAAGGTAGAATTGATTCAATGGTAATGTTGATTATTACCTTGAGGAAAGAAATGTAGGACGACGGGAGCTGAGTTAGTCTGTTTAATGTTTATTATGTCTGCAAGTTGTAGACTGTGGACTTGTTTTTTCATTATTGGTTAGCAGTCGCAGGATTCGAAGCCTCTAGAGGAGAAACAATGACTTATTGATTTATTCATTCATTTAACAAAGAGATTTCACCAGGCACGTTCCTGGGCCCTGGTGTTAGGGCTGAGCACTAGCTCCACCTGCCTCGGGAGTGAGCTGGCCCTTGTCGGGGATGTGGTGAACACCTGAACAGTATAGTCTCTGGCTTTAGCATCCTGGGGACATCACCTGTGTGACACGGGGGCAGGGTGAGGTGGAACTGGTCTTTTAATAGGCAAGTCAGGACACCCTGAGAAGAGGACTTGTGAGCCCAAGTCTGCAGGTAGCAACAAAGTTCGAGTTCAAGGAGGCTGAGGTGAGGGCTATGAAGGCCTCCCAAGGCCTTCGTGAGAATGACCTTTGCTCCAGGTGATGTGAGAAACTATTGGGGGCTTGTGAGCCAAGTCAGTTCTTTAAAAGAGCCTCTTCTGTAGGATTGAGGACAGACTGTGGAGCTGGGGAGGCGGGGAGACACAAGAGGGCTGCTGCAGCCCTAGGTGAGAGGTGGGGGACTTGAGCCACTGACAGGTTCTGGATACACCTCGACAGCAGAGCCAGTGGACACGCTGATAGATCAGATGGGGTGAAGGGCAGGCACCAAGGACATGCCTGCTTTGGGGCTGAGTGCCTGGCGGGACGACTTGCCAT
>SJYQ01030756.1:18917-49892 GCA_006410935.1 Redunca redunca
TGAAGAGCCTCTTGATGATAGTGAAAGAGGAGAGTGGAAAAATTGGCTTAAAACTCAACATTCAGAAAACTAAGATCATAGCATCTGGTCCCATCACTTCATGGCAAATAGATGGGGAAACAATAGAAACAGTGACAGACTTCATGCTGGGGGGCCCCAAAATCACTGCAAATGGTGACTGTAGCCATGAAATTAAAAGATGTTTGCTCCTTGGAAGAAAAGTTATGATCAACCTAGACAGCTTATTAAAAAGCAGAGACATTAGCGACAAAGGTCCATTTAGTCAAAGCTATGGTTTTTCCAGTAGTTATGTATGGATGTGAGAGTTGGACTATAAAGAAGGCTGAGCGCCAAAGAATTAGTGTTTTCGAACTGTGGTGTTGGAGAAGACTCTTGAGAGTCCCTTGGACTGCAGGGAGATCGAGCCAGTCGATCCTAAAGGAAATCAGTCCTGAATATTCACTGGAAGGACTGATGCTGAAGCTGAAACTCCAGTACTGTGGCCACCTGAGGTAAAGAGCTGACTCACTGGAAAAGACCCTGATGCTGGGAAAGATTGAAGGCGGGAGGAGACAGGGACAACAGAAGATGAGATGGTTGGATGGCATCACCGACTTGATGGACATGAGTTTGAGCAAGCTCTGGGAGTTGGTGATGGACAGGGAAGCCTGGTGTGCTACAGTCCATATGGTCACAAAAAATCGGACATGACTGAGCTACTGAACTGAACTGAGCAGTCTCAATGATTTTCATATTCTGATCCCAACAAGGGTTACTCGTGTGACCTCCTTAAACTTCATCTGGCTTCTCAAGGGATTAAAAAAATGTATATTTTCAGTTGTACCATGCAGTGTCTCTGAGGCCCCCAGCCTAGACTTTCAGAGGAGGGGAGGGAGCCTCCCATGCATTTATCTCAGGGAGGAGGCAGAGACACACCCGTTCTTGCCTGCACGCTCTGGCTGGGCCCAGCCTCGCTTGACCCTTTCCTTCTGGTAACTGAGTCTGTCCAGGTCTCTTCAAAAGCAGGGCCCTCATTACTTGGTCAGAAGCTGGAATCCTGCTAGTGTGCTGCGCTTCTCACCCACTGTGCTTTTCACGCACTGCGCTGGGCGGGCTCAGCCTGTCCTCACAGCTCCTCCATGGGCTGGGCCTCCTGTCTTCCCGCTCCGTGTTAACCTGTGCTCACCCTAACGACGAGTGTCAGGTAACGTCACTGTGAGGTTTTAGGCTAGGAGAGATGGTTAGATTCAGACTAACTCCAGGACATGCATTTCAGTTTGACTGTGTCCCTCGCTGTGATTTGTGCGTCTGTATCCAGACCTCCTATTCAAAGGCCATGTCAGCCACGCGTGTCTGCTCTCCCGACACCTCTGGAGACAGGACTGTAAAGGATTAAGGACAGTGAGAACCCATAGCAGTGGCAGGAGCAGGAGAAGGGCCTCAGCACCTGGACAAGCCTGCGCCTTCCCCGGGGCGGGGTGGCAGGGGGAGGGGACCTGTGGGAGACGCACCCCATGGACCTACAGACTCAGAGATCTTAGGCCTCAGGATGTTGAGGGCCGTGCATGTGCAGGTGGAAGTCTGTATTTGGGGCCACGAACCCCTGCTCATATGCAGATAGAGTGCCCAACAGCCTGGGGAAGTACCCTTCCCCAGGCAGAAGCTCAGCACAAATTTCCTGAAATAAATTGAATCACTCATGGGGAGAAGGAAGGCAGCTGTGTGGGCCCAAGTGCCTGCTGCGTAGGTCTAACTTTAGGGAGACAGCACCCTCAGTCAGCTCTGGCAAATTTCAGTTTCATTAAGCTGTCATTTCCTACAGTCCACGCAACCATATTGTGTGCAGTTTGACAGGTTAAACACAGCCAAGGTAACAGGGTAACAGCCAAGACAGAACTTGACTGCCACCCAAAGTGCTGTGTGCCTCTTTGCAATCAGGGAGCAGCGCCCCCGGCCCCGGTCCCACCAGCCTGCTGCCTTCCACTTGCAGTGAGAACTGGCTTTTCAGAGTCCTGTGAGAACGGAGCCTCAGGCTGTTTCCCCTTTCTGTGTGGCTTCTCTCTCGCCGTGGCGTGCCTGAGGCGCACGGATGTCGTGCGGTTGGCGGCTTGTTCCTTCTCGGTGCCTGCTGGTGCTGTGTGCTGCGTGGAGGTGCCAGTACGTTTCCATTCTCTGTCAGCTCACACTTTGGACGCTTGGGCTTTTCAGTTTGGGGCCAGTTTGAATAAGGCTGCTGTGAGCATTCTTGGCTGTCTTTGAATGGACCCAGGCTCCACGACCAGGAGTGCCGCTGCTGGGACGCGTACTAGGCTCTGTCTAACTTTTTGAGAAACTGCTGAGCTGTCCTTTAGGTTGGTTATAGGGTCACATCCCACCAGCTGCAGATTAGAGTTCTGGTCACTTTCCGTCCTTGCTCGCACTTAGTGTTGTTAGTCTTTTCCTTTTTAGTAGTCTGGTGGGTGTGTAGCTGGGGACTGAATGCGATTATCCTTGATGATCAGAGTTTAAGCATCTGTTAACGTGCTCATTCATATATCCTTGTGAAGTGTCTGTTCAGCGTTTTCGTACTGGAAAAAAAAATTGGTTTGTCTTCCTATTATTGATTTGTGAGTTCTTCATGTGTACTCCAAAAATAAGTCCTTAAGTATATATATATATTTTTGAATATTTTCTCCCATTCTTTGCCTTACCTTTTCCTTTTTGTAAGTCTTAATTTCAACATCCTAGTGAACTATTTATTGCCTCATTCCTGAGTAGGAGTGTGTAACTGAGGCAGGATTACAAGACAGAGAAATGCCAGCAACCCAAGAAGAGGCCCAGAGGAACAGGAAAGGTGATTCCTGAGACAGTGACTGTAAAGCCCATCATTGTGTGATCAGAGCGGGGCAGCAGGGTGGGCCCTGTGGACCCGCCATGCCAGCTTTGCCCGTACATGGTGTCTGGTTGTCCGTGTTTCTGCACGGGTGGCTCTGGTGCCATGGCCTCCTAGGCCCCACAGGCAGTGCCCGTGATACTGCAACTCTTACCAGCCTGGTCCCGGAGGATGGGTCTGGAGAATAGCTGCCTTCCTGCTCCTGGGGCAGAGGCTGGCTATTTCCCTCCTCCCCACAGGGCTCTTCCTTTGTCCCTCCCCTGAGGTGAGATTTCGAGCCTGCAGGGGGTGGCGGGGAGGAGGGAGAATGAGCTGGGAATAGGACAGGACCAGCCATTCATCCCATTGCACCTTCACTTTCAGTGCCTCAAGGCGCATTGTGGGGGCTTCCTGTGATCAGTGCCCCCAGGAATGTATTTTGCATCCATAACTCAGGATGCTAGGAGGAAGGGCCAATCAGAACAAGAAAGAATTTGACAATTACAAGTAAATATAAAGGAATAAATTCAGAAGATAGAAAAAAGACACAGAAAGCCCAACAGAAAACTTAAGAGACATGGAAGATAAGTCTTACTGGATATGTCTTACTGGAGTGTAACTACTGAGCGAGCTCTGAGCAGCACCTGTGGGTCAGGGCTGAGGGGTCAACCTTTAGCTGCCTCTGTTTCCCTTCTGAGTTTAGAACTTTGAGAACCAAGAGATGGAGGGAGCGGAAAAGGCTGCCGGGAGAAGGAGGGTCTGAGCTGGGCGGGCTCCCTGGATCCCCAGGGCAGGGTGGCTCCAGTCACAGGGCCCAGCTGGCAGCCTCACAAGGAGCCCATGAGCCTGAGCGAGGTGGGGCAGGGTGTGGCTCCCGCTCCCACAACTGGGAGAAGGCCCACTGGGGCCAGGGATCCTGGGACTCTCACCCTGATGCGAGCTCTTGAGGCAGGAAGGGGGCTCCTTTCCTGCAAGAGTACTCGGAGAGAGGGAGAGAGGGCATCGAGGGATTCTAGGGACCGCCTAGGGAGCTGTGAAGGGCAGGCCTGGATACCGGCTGTGGGGCAGCCCAGGGAGAGGAACCCCAGGAGGGGAAAGAATCATACCGTAGGGTGTGCCCTGGGAAGCGGACACCACTCAGGAAACAGGAGAGAACCAGAGGAGTGGCGGGGAAGGGGAAGGAGGGGAATTGAAAACTCAGAAAAACGATGAGGTGGGAACTGTCATAATTGTACACTCTAGGGTGTGCAGTGAATCACTAGTATAATAATTTAGGGACTTTTGGATTCAGCCTATGAGTGAGGCATTCACAGAACTGGGGGGTGGAGCCATGACCTTGGGCTTGGGAATGGGGTGGGGCTGCTCAGGAACCCAGCAGGCAACATGGAGGACTGATGGGGAAGAATGGCATTTTTTTAGAGACATAGATGGAACCAGTAGCTTAACCGCTAGGAGGGGTGGTTCTGGGTTCATGGGCCTCTGCTAACCTTTCCTTGTGGGTTTGCTAGCTGCTCTGTCTGGGCAGAGCCAAACCCCACAGGATCACGGAGAAAACAGACAAACCCATGCCCAGGGTGAAAACACAGGCTCTCCGATGCCCTTCATCGGGTGTTATAGGCTCCAGTCCCACCGTTGACCGCATCCTCCATAAGGCCCTCTGTGTCCCTCCCACCCTCAGCGAGCCTGTGGGCCTCTGCCGGCCCCACTGTGCTCCTTTCGCCAGCAGCCCTTTTCTGTTCCAGGAGCTGCTCCAGGAGTTTGAGTCTGAAATGCAGAAGCGGGAGCACGAGTTCCGCCTGCGGGCTGACAGCATGAGCAGTGTTGTCCTGGCGCACGAACTCAAGGTAGCAGGCCCCTCAGACTGTGACTGTGTCCTTGGCATAAGTGGGAAGCCCCTGGCCAGTTAGGTTCACACCGAGGCCTCCCTCCCCCTTTGTACCTGAGCTGGGGTCTCCATCATGCAGGTGACATGCTTGCCACTGTGCCCACCAGGGCCCTAGCCAGGAGTGATGGCCACTCCGCCCAGCAGGAGGAACGCTGGTGACACCAGTCTGGGTCTGGTTACTCTGACTTTGAGGAAGTGCCTCCCCCAGGAGAAACCGCCATCCCACAAACCCTGTCCTTGGCCTGTGAAATACCGTGATACCTCGGAAGGGGCCTGTGAGGAGGTGTCACTCGCCCCCTATTTTCAGAAGGAGGCCTGTGTGCTGTTGGTGCTCCCAGCTGTGGTGCTGGCCGCCGTCCACGAGCGTGGCTTCTCTAAAGCACTGACCTGGCCAGGGGACATGTGAGGAGCGCACACACCTGGCCTTTAGCACCAAGACAGGGACCAGCAGGGAGAGGAGGGGGAGGTGTGCAGGGGACAAAGAAACAGGGCTGACGTCTGGCCCAGTCCTGCTACCCGAGCTGGTCACACCTGGACAGCATCCAGCCAGGTGGATGGATGCTTGCCCTAGTGATATCAAGGTGCCTCCTCCAGGCTGCCAGCCTCCCACAGGGCCACAGTCCAAGGGGCAGCACTGGGCCCTGCCTGACCCTTGAACAAGAGTCTCTCTGACTTCCCCTTGGAAGAATGCTGTCCCTGTCACCCAGGGCCAGCAGGACTTTGAGGCTGGGGCTGCCGCAAGGTGACCCCCATGAGGCCTCTTTGGGGACTTCTGAGCACCATGGGACAGAAGACAAGTGGGAAGCGTGGGGCTAACCTCTGCCTCACAGTGGAGTGGGCACTTCTGTGGAGAAGAGCAGGGAAAGGTGGGCTCTCACCTTTAGCTGCCGTGAGACGGTCCTGGTCCCCTGAACACGTGTCCCTGGAGGGGATCACAGCTTGTACACAGGTTATACGCAAATCTAGGAGCAGCAGTACCATCGCCCCTACATTATAGTCAAGGAAACCAAGGCCCCAGAGAAGCTATTAAAACTTGAGCATGTGGCTGGGATTTGAGTGGGATCACTCAGCAGGGACCCACATTCTTAAAACCTCCACCTGCCTCTGTGATTCCAGTATCCAGATCATGGCCTAGTTGGGGTGCTGGAGTACGACTTGGATTTACACGGGGGTCTGCTCTCGAGGCTGTGAGAGCATGTGAGGATATTCTCACTGTTTTGTTGCTTCTCAAATTCCAGTCTTTCTTCTCTCCTTTTTCTGATAAGATAGTAACACTTAACTCTTAACACCTCTGTTTGTTCCACTTACATCCTCATTTTGAATCCTCATCTCGAAGATTAAGCTGCTAAACAAAGAGCTTGCGGCCCTGAGAGAGGCTGGGGCGAAGGCTGCGGAGTCCCTGCAGGGCGCCGAGGTGGCGAACGCAGAGCTGGAAGATAGGCTGCAGCGAAGAGACTGGGAGCTCCGAGACCTGGTGGCCGTGAAGGACGCCCGGTGCGGAGCCTCCCCACCTCCCTGTGGGTGGACGCAGCCGATGAGCGGTCTGGGCTCTAGCCCCAAGGCATCTGCCTGTCCCGGGTTATTCCAGGTTGGCTTTGCAGTAGCCTCTTATGTGCTTTTTCCACTAACATTTGCTTCTTTTCAGGATAAAAGACTTAGAGGGTAAACTTCACTCTATGCAGCTCACCAGGAAGAAAGAAGAGGAGACATTTCGGAGGAAGTGAGTGTTTTCTGGCTTCGGTGTCAGTGTAGGGATAGAGTCCCCGACCACCTTGGAGGCAAAGCCCGTCCTTCTGTGGGACGTCAGCAGGGTCAGGCCTGCTCTTCTAGGATCGCCCCTCACTTTTCAGTTCTAATGAGCATGTTTGTGTGTGTCTGGAGGAATATCAAAACACAGAATTACAGGACACGCGTGGTGAAATGACTTGCAGAAAGCCGTCCAGGTTGACACCTTAACGCTAATATACTTGACCCATTGACACAAGTCACAGGAGCAGGGTGCACACAGATGTTCTGTATCATCACACTGCATGGCCCTACAGAGCCATGTGCAGCCCAGGTGGCATTATTTATTTATCCAAGGTGACAAGGACCCTGTGTTCCCTGCTGTGGGCAGTGGTATCTGTGCCCTGGAATCTTGGTGTTTGCCTCTTGCCTCTCGAAAATAACTAACCAGTGATCACAGGATGATGCGTTCAGAGATAACTCCTTCCCTTCACTAGTTGTCATGATCAAACACTTTTTGTGATTTGGTGAAAAAGAAAGGTATATCTTACCAGAAATTAACAGGTACAGCAGCTGCTATGTGTATATTTTTTTGCTACTAGAAGGTGGAAAATACTGAACAGTTTGCAAGATGAGTAAGATGAGGACTGATCGTAATTGGAATGAAAAGTACATCACATGACTTGATTAAATAAGGCTTAACCATCTCATCAAACGACGCTGATGCAATCTGAAGAGAATGCTGTAGAATTATATTTTTAGGGCTTTTTACTTTTCACTGAAGCCAAATAGAACAAAAGCATAAAAAGTCATCATGTCAGCATGGTGTTGCATATCAGCAACACCTGTATTTTCGAGACAAATATCTGTTCCATTGACAGAGTTTCGATAGGTTTGACATCTCCGACCAAGACGGACATGCAGCCTGCCTCCCAAGGCCCCCAGTTCTTGGAAGTCTCCAATTCTGGGTTGAAAGCAGCTCAGCAGTTGGGGTAGCTGTGAAGGGAGGGCAGTTTGCACCTGCATTCTTCTTCCCTAGCCAGTGGGAGTTCTGCTGGTGGTACTTTGCTGAAGCACCTGTTCTGGGTTCTTTTTCCCAAGGCACAAATATCTGCTCAAGTCCCTTTTTCCCAAGGTCTGTGAACTTGGGAGGAAGGAGGGCCAGTGTCTGAAAATCTCTCAGTCGTCAGTGGTTCCTCGTGAGGAATAAGGAGCAGAGAAGTGGGCAAAACTGCCCTCTAAAAGGACACGTATGCAGCCCTCCAGCAGGACGAGGGTATCTGGAACAGGGCCCATGTGAGCTGCTGGGGACCTCCCTGTATTTCAGGCATGCAGAGCTGGACCATCTGGCCAGGGAAAGGGACGCTGTGCTGATGGCAGCAAAGAGCGCCCACGTGGAGCAGCTACAGGCAGCAGAGGCCAGGGCCCTGGAGCTGCAGGCGCGTTGTGAGAACCTCGAAGTACAGCTCCGCAGGGCTGAGTGGAAGCAGGTGGACGCCGCCAAGGAGAAGGACGCCGCCATTGACAAGTGAGCCCGGGCCAAGGGCCTGGCTGCCTAGTTACCTGTTTCAGATGAAGGGAAGTGGGCACCAGGTGTTGGGAGTCACTGCTGCAGCCCTCCTGTCGCTTTTCTTAACCATTCTCTTTCCTTTTGTTTCATTTGAAAGTGTGTGTGGATGTATGTATGAATGTGTGCATCTATTTACTTATGGTAAAATACACATAGCAGGAAATTTACCATCTTGGCCATTTTTAAGTTCAGTGGCATTAAGCACATTCATGCTGTTGAGCAACTGTCACGCTGTTCGTCTCCAGAACCCTTTTCTTTGTAAAATTATAACTGTGCCTCTTCAATAATGATTCCCCATCCCCCTCTCCCAGCCCCTGGCACCCACCATCCCACCGCTCATCTCTGTAAATCTGAGTGCCCTAAGGGCCTCACACGAGTGGAACCCCTCAGTGTCTGTCCTTCTCTGACTGACTGATTCCACTCAGCGTGATGGCTTCAAGGTTCATCCATGTTGTTACAGCAGGCATCAGAATGTTCTTCCTCTTTAAGGCTGAGTGACATCACATTGCTTGCATATAGCTACCTTTTGTTTATCATTTCATCCATTGATGGCAATTTAGGGTGTTTCCACCTTTTAGCTGCTGTGACTAGGGCTTCTGTGACTGGGTGAGCAAACACCTGCTCAGGCCTCTCTTCAGTTCTTTTGGATGTGTACCTGGAAGTGGAGATGCTAGATGTAACTTTTGGAGGAACTGTGTTCCACAATAATTGCACCGTTTTCCACAAGGGTTCCAGTTTCTCCATAAACTAGTTTCTTTTTATTTATTTATTTTTTTAAATTAAAAATTCTTTTTGGACTTCCCTGGTGGTACAGTGGATAAGAATCCGCCTGCCAGTACAGGGGACTGGGGTCTGATACCTGGTCCAGGGAGATTTCACATGCCGAGGAGCAACTAAGCCCCCACGCCACAACTACTGAGCCGTTGCTCTAGAACCCTCGGACCACAACCCCTGAGCCTGCCTGCTGCACCTACTGAAGCCCATGTGCCTGGAGACCGTGCTGCACAAGAGAAGCCACTGCAATAAGAAGCCTGTGCGCCGCAACTGGAGGGAACCCGAACCCAGCAGTGAAGACCCAGCGCAACCGAAAGTAAAATAAAGAATTTATTTAAACTATTTATTTGTTTGGCCATGCCATATGGCTTGCAGGATCTTAGTTCCCCAACCAGAGATTGAATCCAGGCCCTTGGCAGTGAAAACACAGAGTCCTAACCACCAGACTGCTGGGGAATTCCAAACTAACTTCTTTTCAAACCCAGTTTTCTTTTTGACATCTAAGCCAGGCCATACACAACCACTCTATCCCACTGTGTTTGCTGTCTCTGAAGGATCATTGTAACTGAAGCAGTAACTGAACTCAGCCTCTTGGCAGCCAGTAAGGAAGTGATCTTCAGAGAAGCTGTGTTTACGGAAAATGATTAAGACAAATAAGTCATTTGCAAATCCTGCTGTTTAGCAACTGGATTTTCCCCTTTGTTTGGGAAATATTTCTGTCTCTCTTTTTTACAGAGAATTATCTGCCAAGTTATATTTCTACTGAAGGGGAAAATGGCTCTTAAACTATAAAATACCAGGAAGTCAAAGCTTATTCAGGATAGCTTCTTTAGAGTCATGCGTCTTATTGTTTGATCTGTTAAACCTAGGCGGCGATAGCTGGAGGGGTGAGGCGGCTCAATCTCAAGGGTGTGTGTCTCCCAGCCACTCCCTGTTTGGTTTGGACAGACTCTCCCGGGGCCCTTCTCACAGACAGTGACTCAGAGCCCAGGGTCCGGGTGCACAGGCCTTCCTTGCGGGGAGGCTCCTGCCTCTGCTCTCTCCTCTTGGCGGGTCCGCCATCGTGTTCCTTCCTGCTTCCCCACTGGACAGTCGAGAGGCCATGATGAGCAGCATCAGTGGGTTCCCAGGAGAAGCCTTAGTGTCTGTATCAGCGTCTTTTCCCACCGAGACGTACTCTTTACAAGTCAGCAACAAAATGGCCCATGTTATGATTTTGTTGTCTCTCTGGGCCTATTTGTGCTGGTTTTCTTGTGACCATTAGTTTGTGGATAGCAAGGTAGAGAAACGAGGAGCTGAGACCGTATTGTGAGAACCTTGTGTGTGTGTAACCATGCAGACATATAACCTATTGAAAGGAATATGGTGGGGCCAGAGGGCACTTTAACCTCCTCATAGTCACAGCTCAGACGCAAAAAGAAGTAGATGAAATTAACTTCAATAACATTTTTTAACCCAGTATGTCCAAAATACCATCTCATTGTGTGCTTGTGTGCTCAAGTCACTTCAGTCACATCCAACTCTTTGTGACACTATGGACTGTAGCCTGCCAGCTCCTCTCTTCATGGGATTCTCCAGTCAAGAATACTGGACTGGGTTGCTGTGCTCTCCTCCAGGGAATCTTCCAGACCCAAGGACTGAACCCACATCTCCTGCATTGATAGGCCATTTCTTTACCCCTGCTCCACATGGGAAAGTAATTGGTTAATCAGCTATACCGCAATACAAACTGAAAAGTTTAAGTTTGAGGAAAAAATAAGTAATCAATTTAAAAATATTAATGAAGATGGATGCCTAAACTTGCCTGAGCAAATTGTTATTGAGGTATTTTGCATTTTTTGATGCTAAATTTTAAAGGCACATCTCAGTTCAGACTGGCCACGTGCCTGGGAGCCCTGAACGGCCCTTGGCTCAGTGCTGGGCAGTGCTGGTCCAAATGCTGGACGGAGGCCAGGACTCAACGAGGGCAAGTTCTCTGCTCTCCAGAACACAGGCCTGCTTGTGCTGTCTTGGTCTTGGCAAAGTGGAGTGGGAACCAGGATCCCATTCATGGCCACATACAAAGCCCCTGCTGTGTGCAAATCATCTCGTGAGAATTCATTAGAAATTAAGAAGAAATAAAAATATGGCTCTCAAGCTCCAGCAACTTCTCTTATAGTTGTGGAAGCCCAACACATATGGAATCATGAAGGATCAGGTCAGGGACTATAACGGGACGCTCAGAACAGACATCCTGCTTGATGCGTGGGGTCTGGGCAGTCGACTTCCCAGGGCTGTCAGCTGCTTCCCTTTCCTTGGGCCTTGGAGCAGAGTTGCCAGTGTGTAGGGAGAGGGCAAGGAGTGCTCTGGAATTCCAGGGCAGGCTAGGCATCTCATGTCCTTTTGTCTTTTAGTGACACACAGAACAGAGAAGAACCTCTCATTTCCCTCTGTCATGTCAGACATTGGACACTTGAGGCTCTGGGGCTAAGTGTCTGGGTGAAGCCCGGATTCCATGAGTATGCTGCCCGCCTATTCATATTGCCCCATGTGGTCTTGGCTCTAAGTTGGCTCATGGGGTGGGGGCAGCTTTGTTACCAGCTCTTGGGCCCCCTGATAGCTCAGTTGGTAAAGGATCCACCTGCAGTGCTGGAGACTCCAGTTCGAGTCCTGGGTTGGGAAGATCCCGTGGAAAGGGGATAGGCTACCCACTCCAGTTTTCTGGGCTGGAGAATTCCATGGACTATATAGCACATGGGGTTGCAAACAGTTGGACACGACTGAGTGACTTTCACTTCACCTGGGCCCCCACCTGCTACTTTTATCACCCCAACAACTACATGGGACCAGAGCAGACGCTGCCCCAGGGAAGGGGTACTGGGTGGACCTGGAGAGGAACAGCTGCAGCCCCTGTTCTGACACTAGCGCTATGTCTGAGCTGGACGTGTTTTCAAGTGTCCAACCTTTTGCAGCCCCCTGTGTTACTAGGATGAGCTGGTTTATTTTAGGTAAGAGGTCAGTGTGAATCTGGACATACTAGAGGTAATTTGTTTAAATCATACTAAGAAAAATGACTTTTTCCAATAGCTAAGAATAACACTGGAAATCTCACACTTGAAAGGTCTTAATCCCTTGAGAATGTGACACTTTTATTACATACTGTATCTAGGCAGGTTCAAAGAGGGTGCCTTTTCCTAAGTTAGTAATAGAGCTGAAGAATCCTAATGCTTTACCAAGCAGCATGGCTTTCCTCTGGGCTGTGGGGTTTTGTACATTTCCCCATACTCGTTCCCCTTCTTCATTCCCACCTTGGTCTTTAAAGGGTTTTCCTAAATGAGCTTCACTGCAGGCCTTTATGAACAGAGAGCTCTGCTACTCAGAGTGATGATAATCCTGGCTTGACCAGGACTGAGGTTGTGGGACCCCCACACACACACCAGCCTCTGCTCACTGCAGTGGGCTTTGCCTGTGAGCAGAGAGCCCTACCCAGCTACCGCATGTCTATGCCAGGCGTGCGAGGACACTGGGATGCCCGAGAGAGTGGAGAGCACAGGGCTCCTCAGGCAGGGGCTCATAGGCCTGGGGGTCACAGGCCAGGGTAGGAAGAGCAGAGCAGAGCCGTCTTGTTCCTGTGGGGTTGGCTGACCCTTTGCCAAGGGCATTTTAACCAGCACACCAGCCTCGATGTTGAGGCCTGTTTAAGCTGAAATGTTGAAAGAAGTTTCCCATGATGGCAGCTGCTCCTTTCTCCTTCCTGTCTCTGTCCCTGTTTGGATGGAGCTTCTTTAAGTCTCAAGGCAACTGCAGTCAGGACTTTGGTCTAAGACCTTGTAGACTGATGGCCATTTGCCTTCCCATGGCTTGTCTACATCTGTGCCGCAGTCTGTGGCCCACCCATGGGCCTGTGGCTCTGGGCAGTGGCCAGTGCATGACCATAGTATTTACCCCACAGCATGCTGAATGCAGCTTAGGAGGGAAACAGGCCGGAGCCGCAAATAGGGTGACAACCCTGCAAGCTTTGAGTGGTTAATATCATAGCTACTCTAGTCAATATCTCTAGATGTTTTTCTCAAGTTTTGCTTCTTGGGAGATTTATCAAATTTTTCAAGATTCTACCAATGAATGTAGAACCTTATCTTACTATTTAGTTTGGAGATACGTGTTGAATGTCTCTATGTAGAAGGACTGTGCTAGGCATGGCACGGGGTGCCCAGGTGTGTCAGATGGTGCTATCTCAGGATCTCTGGCTCCAAGAGATATCTCCTGGCCCCTACTTCCTCACACACTTGGTGTGGACTTGGCGTGGTACAGGTGTTAGTCAGTGCCTGGGCCGGTGGAAGGGATGGGTAGGTATTTCTTCTTGGGTAGGACTATTTCTTAATCTAGGCAGGGAAGTCTGTGCCCTGATGTGTGTAGGAGAGACCTTGATCTGCAGCATTTCCTCTGAGGACTGCGTGTGTGTGTGTGTGTGTGTGTGTGTGTGTGTGTTGTAAAAGAGAGCTTGGGTGAGAAACACGCTCACATTCACATCGCTTCCCTTCTTGGTTTAGACTTCGGGAAGATGCATCAGCTCTAAAGTCTAGCTGGGATGCCCAGATTGCTCAGCTATCCAAGGAGATGATCTCCAAAGACCTTCAGTTTCAGTCACTGCAGGAAGAGGAGATGAAGCTGAAGGCACAGCTGACCAGATGCCAGCAGGATATTGGAAGGTGTGTGTGATGGAGGAAGGGGGCGAAGATGGGGGCGGCAGGGCGGGCAGTCTTTCCCACAGAGCACAGTTCCCAGTCTGCACCAGGGCTGTAAAAGGGTGTGTGCTATTTCCTCCCGTGTCAGGAATCATCTCTGAGTTCTGATTTGTTCTAGTGTCTTGGTGTCTTTCCTATGAGCCAGAACAAACACTTGAGTAAAGGTAATATTTTCTCTCCTAAGGAATCATTGAAATATAATAAATGTACCCATTTTAACTGTACAGTTGATGAATCTTGACAAGTATACACTTAAGTATGCGGTGCAGCCACCAGTGCCATCGTCATGTAAAACTCGCCCAAAGTCCCCTCTCTCCCTGCCACCCTGTGGACTGCTCTCTGCCACTATGGGTTTCTCCTGTTCTGGAATTTCATCTGCATAGAATCCGACAGTTTATACTCTTTTGTGTCTGGTTTCTTTGGATATTTATTTGAATATTCAGATTTTCTATTTTCTATTTTGTGCATGTGTCACTTGGTAATTTGTGTCTTTCAATGAGTTTGTTCTCATCTAATTGTTGACTTCACTGACATGAAATTGTTTATAGTATTTCTTTACTGTCTCTCTAATATGTGTAAAGTCTGTAACAAGGTCCTCTCCCCTTCTTGATATTGATGATACGTATTTTCTCTTTTCTTCTCATCAGTCTAGCTAGAGATTTAATCCATTTTACAGATCTTTCCAAAGAGCCAGCATGTGGTTTCTTTGACTTTTTTCAGTGGTTTTTCGGTTTTCAATTTCAATATCTATTCTTATCCTTATTATTGTCTTTCTTCTGTTTTCTTTGCTTTAATCTGATGTTCTTTTGCTAGCTTCTAAGACTTTCCCCACAAGGTCTCATCTGCTGGAAAGCCTGGTGAGGGGTTTTTTTGCGGGGGGTTGGTATTTTTATTTATTTATTTGGCTACACCGGGTCTCAGATGCAGCATGCAGGATCTTTAGTTGCAGCATGTGGGATCTAGTTCCCTGCGCAGGGGTTGAACCCGGGCACCCTGCATTGGGAGCATGGAGTCTTAGCCACATGAACCATTAAGGAAGTCCCAAGGCTGGTGAAGTTTTTATTTCACACATTTTTCTTTTCATTAATCTCCTCACTGTGTGTGTGGTTGCTTTTAATCTCTGAACATACTTACAGGAGCTGCTTTACACATGTCACAGCTGTCCATGGCGGTCAGGTATGTGGCCACTGTGTCAGCAGGCCTCTAGGTTGGTCATCTTCCTTTCACAGCCCCTGCTGCTCAGTTGTATGTAGTTAATTAGTTAGTCCCACTGAGCAGCTCGGAGAAGGCAATGGCACCCCACTCCAGTACTCTTGCTGGAAGATCCCATGGATGGAGGAGCCTGGTGGGCTGCAGTCCCTGGGGTCGCTAAGAGTCGGACACGACTGAAGTGACAGCAGCAGCGGCGGCGGCGGCAGAGCAGCTTGATCGTTTAAGGGTTACTTTAAATCTTTGTTATGGTGGCTCTAGGGTCTCTTTGTGACTCAGTGGTAGAAAATCCACCTGCCAATGCAGGAGACACGGAGATCTGGTCCCTCCAGTCAGATCCTTGGACGAGGAAATGGCAACCCACTCCAGGATTCTTACCTGGAGAAAATACCGTAATCCCGTGGACTGAGGGGCTGGGCGAGTGTCCGGGGCCACAGCGAGTCAGACGTGACTGAGCACACGTGCACGTGAGATCTCCCCGCGAGGGCCAGTCTAGCCCTGGTGCCACACGCACGCCAGGGTCTCCACTGGGCACCCTGGGCATCCTCTGATGATTCCTAAGGACACTGTGCTGGCTGGCGGAGCCTACCAGTTCCTCCTACTTGCGTGGTTCTTTCCTCCTTCCATTCTGATCTCTCCCAACCCCCAGTAGATGGACACTGAGTTACGTTTGACCTTTCAGCTTATTGTTGACCCTCCAGCTCTGTGTGCTCTGCTGGGAACCCTCCCGTACTTCTCTAGTGTGGCTGTTTTCTTGTTTGTCTGTGTTTGCTGGCTTTCTTCCTGTCTCTTACTGAGTTTGACCTTATCTCCTATGGTGCTGAGTTTCTTAGGACTGGGGGGCCTGGCCACCTGCTCCCCTCTGAACCTGGGCCTGTGTGAAGGTGTCGACTGAGCCCATGAACATGGCTGGCCAGGGGGCCCAGGAGGGATGCCTCCCATCTCAGCTACATCACAGCCCAGAGGACCTCAGGACAATGTTAATGTTGGCACTTTTTACCCCACAGGTACAAACAGCAGCTGTCTCTAGCAGTAGAGAGGGAGCAGAGCCTGGAGCGTGACAAGGTGCAGCTAGAGCTAGACTGGCAGCGCCGCTGCGAAGGTGTCGAGCGGGAGCAATACCAGCAGGCCGAGGACTTGATTCAGGGCCTGACAGCGGCCAGAGATCAGGTCTGCACTCCCCTGAGCTGTCTGACTTCTTTCTGCAGAAGGAAGGGCTGGGAATGTCCACTGCAGCATGGAGCCAGCTTGGGCCCTCACCAAGTTATCCTTTGCACTTGAAAGCACTTGGCCTCACTGAGCAGCTTGGTTTATAACAGCAGGACTTGCAGTGATGAGTCCCTGCCCGCAGCCTTTCTCTAATGGCCAGGTAGCTGCCTCTGGAGCTGGATGCATAGGTGGCCCCAGCATTTGCTGTGCTCCTCTGGCTCTGACGGCCACATATTTCCTGGGGTTTTTCACGCTCGTGTCTGCTCTCTGCTTCCCAGCAGGGTAGGGAGCTGGTCTGGACCTTGAAAGTGGCACCGTTCCCTTCTGATCCTCCCAAGATGAACTGAGTCTGCGTTTTCCCCAGGTTGTTGCCAAGCTCCAGGAGACAGAGCGGCGGCTGTGTGACCGAGAGGTGGTGCTGAAGGCCGTGACCCGAGAGAGAGACCAGGCCCTGCAGGCTCTGCGGACACATGGGCTGCTCCCTGAGGAGGAGGCGCAGGTGAGGGGCCGCCCTCCTCCTGAGTCTCCCTTGCAGCTCTTCCTCCCAGGCCCCTTGGAGATACCCGCTACCCCAGCCAGAGGGAAAACACGCCACATAGAATCAGCACTGGAGGTGAGGTGGTTCTTTGCAGCCGTGTTTCTTTTAAGATGACTGTTCACACAGGGTGAGACCAAGGCTCAGCCAGCTAATGGGAATCTGCACTCAATCTTCTTTGGGTCTTTAGTATCTGAAATATCAAAAAACCTCAAATTCAGATATTGTACCATGGCAGACGGTAACACCGAGAACCAAAAGGTCAGAGCTTTATCCCAAAACACGTTTCTTCACATGTGGTGACTGAGCCATTCGATATGTGACGATGGCCGTTCCTCTCAAAAAGCACAGACTCCTGTGCTGCTGTGTGCCAGCCTGACACCGACTATGGGACGACCCCAGGGTGAATGGTGGCCCCGAAAGGCATATTCTAGTCCCGGTGCCTCAGGGTGCAACCTTCCTTGGAAATAGGGTCTTTATGGATGTGATTAGTTAAGATGGATGATTAATTAAGGTCACATGAGAGCATCCCAGCGGGACATACTAGGCCTGATGCCCTAGGGGTCAAGCTTCGGAAGGTGTGTCTGTTAACAAACTTCTGGGAAGATTCACACTCAGCTAGTGGTCAGGCTTGGGAGCACTGGTGTTCCCAAGAGGGAAGGAGGGGCCAACCCTGGTCTCCAGGGTCACCTATGGTCCTGGGGACTCATCGCTGGTGGTTTTTGCATGGGTGCCTTCTCTAGGGCATAGAGAGAAAACAAATGCCTCTTTTTTGTTGTTTTTATTAATGAGTGTCCCTACCCAAATTTTTCTTTTTTGTATTTTACTGCCAGGCTGGCAATTACAAGAAGACATTTGTCTCCAAGCACCCGCTCACCTCCTCAGGGAGGCCTGTCAGTGGCTGATTGCCTTGTTAAGTGAACAGGAACCTTAGAAATGGCCAGGGGGTCAGAAACAAGTGCCACATGCAGAGTGGGAGGGATATGCATCTCTGTTCTATACAGGGGGCCCTGGAGGCAACATGAAGGGGCGGGGCAGAGCAGCACCTCAGACATCAGTGAGGGTGAGCTGGCCTGGTGGTCTTAACACAGAGATGTGGCTTCCTTACCAAGCAGGGACCCGGGGTGGTGGAGAATGCTGTGCAAGTTTCTGTTGACCCAGAGGAATGAAGTCTGGAATCCTCCAGATAATAGCAAAACACCCGTGTCCCCCCTTCAGGGCCTTAGTACTGTGACCAGGTTAAGGGTGTGGCCTGGTAAGGTGGTGGATGTCGGCTGGCAGGCGGCGGTTGGTGCTGAGTTCTNGCGGTTGGTGCTGAGTTCTGTAGAGGTGGGCCCCTGGCAGATGCCAAGTAGGAGCAGCAGGGGGTCTGTCATGCACTGAAGCCGAGACAGAAGCTGCTCAGGGAGGAAGACGGCACTTCCTGGGGAGCGCTGAGCCCACCACTGATTGCACTGCACAGACAGGCAGCCTCCTGCTGTGGCCACAGCTTCCTCTTTGCTTGGCACTAGTTTCGATGATGGCGCCTTGGCAGGGCCGGAGTGATCACCCCACAGAGACCAAGGCACCACCGCCAGGCAGGCTGCTAGGGCAAACGCAGCCACAGCCACAGGGACAGAAGAGTCACCTTGGGAATGGGCTGCACTGCAACTTTGAGGTGGATCCTGTTGTTCAGGACAAGGAAGCTGAGGCCCTTCCCCACAGGTGGCAGAGGGAGAATGTGAGCAGTGCCGGCCAGTTGTCACAGCCCTGACCACTCTACTGTCTGCCTGAGTGGGAGCAGCCTAAGGCTCTGCCTCAGAGAAGGTGGCTAGTGGCCCAGTGGGCACAGAGAGGGAGGTTGGATGTTTGCGGGAGGAATAGTAAGGCAATAGCAACCCACTCCAGTACTCTTGCCTGGCAAATCCCATGGACGGAGGAGCCTCGTGGGCTGCAGTCCTTGGGGTCGCTAGGAGTCGGACATGACTGAGCGACTTCACTTTCACTTTTCAGTTTGATGCACTGGAAAAGGAAATGGCAACCCACTCCAGTGTTCTTGCCTGGAGAATCCCAGGGACGGGAAAGCCTGGTGGGCTGCCGTCTCTGGGGTAGCACGACTGAAGCTACTTAGCAGCAGTGGGGCCAGAGCAGTGGCTGGAAGGAGGCAGGCAGGCGCGTAGCGGAGCCAGAGGTGGCTTGAAAAGCTGGGGACTAGCGGTAACAGAAGAAATAGCTTCACTTTGGAAACGAAAGTAATATATACCACTGCAGAAATTTTACAACTTTAGTTCACCCTAGTGCTCTCTGGAATAAAGCTGGCCCAACGTTCACCCCAGCTTAACACCATGGCCGGACCTCTCGGCATGGTATCTTAGTGGGAAGTCTTCTAGGTTTCATTGGTTCTTATGAGGAGTTGGCAGTTTCTTTTATTTGTCCTTCTGCAGGAACGTAATGTGCCTTTTTTCCTCTGGTGGTTTTTAAGAGATTTCCTTCATCACTGTTTTTAAGCAGTTTGACCATGATGTGCTCTTTGGTGTGACTTTCTTTGTGTTTGTCTTGCTTTGGATTTGTTGAACTTCTTGGATCTGTGGACTTAGGTTTTCATCACATTTGAAATTCTTTTGCCAACACGTTCTGCATCCTTTTGCGTCCCCTCACTGCTCTGGGTCAGTGTGTGTCTGCTTCACATTGTTCTGCAGCCATCGGAGCTCTGCTGTCGCTTGCTCTTTGGTCTTTCGCTCTGTCCTTGAGTTTGGATGCTTTCTACTGCTCTGTGTTCGTGTTCACTTAGCCTTCCCTCCTGTAGTATCTTATCTGCTCTTAATCCCATCCTATCCAGCGAATTTTCCCATCAGACAATGTATTTTTCATCTCTGTAGATGCTGTTTTCTTCTTTTTGATATCTTCTATTTCTGTTTTTTCATATTTTTCTTTAAATCCTGGAGTATATTTATGCGAACTGCTTTAAAGTCCTCGACTATCACTCAGCACGATGTCTTCATGTTCCATCCATGGTGTAGTGTATGTCAGAACGTCATTCCTTTTTATGGCTATATAATATTTCATGGGGTTAACTTTGTCTGTCCATCATCTGTTGGTGGACATTTGGATGTTTCCATTTTGGCTACTCTGATTAATGCTGCTCCAGACATGTCTGCAGGTTTCTGTGTGGATCTGTGTCTTCACTTCTCTTGGGTCCATACCCAAGAGTGGACTTGCTGGGTTATGTAATAGCTCTGTGTTTACTTTGTTGAGGAACAGCCAGATTATTTTGCACAGCAGCTACACTGTGTCACCTCTTACATTTACAAACCACTGAGTACTTTTACCTTTTACAGTGTGCAGGGGTTCCATTTTTTCCACATCCTCACCAACACTTGTTATTGTCCATCTTTTTTGATATTTATTTATTTTATGTGGCCGCACTGGGTCTTAGTTGCACCATGTGGGATCTAGTTCCCTGACCAGGGATCGAACCCAGGCCCGCTCCATCGGGAGCACAGTCTTAGCCACCAGACCCCCAGGGAAGTCTCTCTCTCTCTTTTATTTTTCAAATAACTGCCCCTCTAACGGGTGAATGATAGGTTTTTGACTAAAAAGGAAGATCCCCAAATCTCAATAAAAATTATCTTTGAAAAACAGTGGTCTTGTCTTTATGAAACATAAAAGAAAAATCATTTTCATAGTTCTGCCAACATCACCCACCTCCAGGACAGATGAGGGGCAGCGGGGACAGGGGGGCTGGAGGGTACTGGCAGACACAGACACAGCCAGCCTCAGACGCCCAAGGGAATCACTGGTTCTTAGCTCTAACCATTTTCTTTTTCTTTTTTCTGTATTTGACAGAGGCCTCTAAGGTATCAAGGAGAAGAAATCAATAAAAGTTTTCCGTCTAGTGAGATCCAGCAGCTAAAAGAGCAGAACACAAATTTGCGAAATGTTATTGCACAAATGAGGAAAGAAATGGAAGCTCTAAGTGACCAAATTCTTCCTTCTGCCCGGTTAGGAGGGGAGACCTCACAAACAAACCAGCCTGACCCAAAGGCAGCAGCGGATTCTGCAGTTCCTGGTGAGCAAGGAGGAGAGGGAAGATGAGGAGTCATCTCTACTGGGTCCGTAAATAGGCTTCACTTGGAGTCTTAAAAATGAGCATCCCGATTACAGATTATGTCAAAGTATGACAGCTGCTTTCCCTCCAGGAGAAAGGATCCTAAGTCATATTTTTTATGTACAATAAAAACTTTATATTGGTTCGTGGAGGGAAAAAGGGAAGGATGTACACATGACACATCTGAAAACCAGAGACAGACTTGGACCAGGGGCTAGTTGGCACTGCGCTCTCCTAGGGGACCAGGCCTTTCCTCGGGGGAGCATCCCGAGCCACAGAGGTGGCCCCGCCTCCTGCTGTTCAGGGCAGGGACTCAAAGGATGGTGAGTGGCGGGGCAGCACATCTGACGGCTGCGCTCAGGAGGGGATTGTCAAGTCTGCATCAGGGATCACAGGACTGAGGGCTCCTGATCTTGGGGCCCACTCGGAGAGCATGGCGAGCTGGCGACACACAGACAGCATGGGACAGTCTTGAGGGTTGGACCGGGGGGCACGGGCGGCAGGTAAAGGGTGAGAGTGTAAATGCCCCTGCCTATTTGTTTACTGTGTTTTTTGGAAGGTTACATTCTGGCCCTTCAAGCAGAAATGCAAAATCTAAAGCATAAATTTAAAACACTGGAGGGACAACTAGATGTGTTAGAGCCTTCGAAGACATCCTTGTCCCGTGCTTGCACTCAACCCAGCATCCCGGCCTCCGCAGATACCACCGGTGAGCGTCCTTGTTTCGTGTTTTGTGCTCTGTCTAATGACTTCCCAGTAACACAGCCCAAGGAGACGTTACAAAGGTGCCGCCCCAGGAGCCCCACCTCCTCCTGCCGAGCCAGCCACTCTCCTGACTCCTCACCCTATGGCTGAATTTTCAGATAAGTGGAATTATAAGTGTGTATTCTCGTCTGACTTCTTTTGAGCAGCAGTATGTTTTGGTTGATGGTCAGACCAGAATGTTCACATCATTTTCTCCCCCATTAGCAGCTTTTGAACTGTGGTGTTAGAGAAGACTCTTGAGAGTCCCTTGGACTGCAAGGAGATCCAACCAGTCCATTCTAAAGGAGATCAGTCCTGGGTGTTCTTTGAAAGGTCTGATGCTGAGGCTGAAACTCCAGTACTTTGGCCACCTCATGCGAAGAGTTGACTCATTGGAAAAGACCCTGATGCTGGGAGGGATTGGGGGCAGGAGAAGGGGATGCCAGAGGATGAGATGGTTGGATGGCATCACCGACTCGATGGACGTGAGTTTGAGTGAACTCCGGGAGTTGGTGGTGGATAGGGAGGCCTGGCATGCTGCAATTCCTGGGGTCACAAAGAGTCGGACACGACTGGGCGACTGAAAACTGAACTAGCAGCTGAGAGAGCCATTGCTCTGGTTCCTGCCAACACTGCACAGTGAGCCGTCTCCTGTGCAGTATGTCCTTGTATCTTACTTATTTTATGCATAATGGTTTGTACTTCTAAATTCTCTACCATTATCTCACCCCTCCCTGCTTCCCTTTCCCCACACTAAGCGTTAGTTTATTCTCAGTGTCTGAGAGTCTGTTTCTTTTTCTTTATATTACTAGTTATATTTTTTAGATTTCACACATAGACATTATACTGTGTTTATCTTCCTCTGACTTATTTCACTTAGCATAATGCCCTTCTGGTCCATCCATGTTGTTGCAAATGGCCAAATTTCATTCTGTGATCAAGGAGTCAAGAATATGCAACGGGGAAAAGAAAGTCTCTACAATAAGTGGTGCTGAGAAGACTGGACAGCTAGCTACATGTAAAATAGCAAAATTAGAACATTCTCTAACACCACATATAAAAATAAACTCAAAATGGATTAAAGACCTAAATGTGAGGCCAGAAATCATAAAACTCCTCGAAGAAACCTTATAGGCAGAACCCTCTGCATAAACCTTAGCAGTACTTTTTGGATCCATCTGCTAAGGCAACAGAAATTCATAGTGTTTAAGACAAATTTATTCATCAGTCTGTTCCTCTATGGTTGGTCCAGCCTTACAGGCTTGTTCTGGTCTCTACTTCCATTTCTCTTAACTTCCTTTTCCAATGAGAAGCCTGACTCCTTGTCCTCCATACGTTACTTCTTCCATCCAGTTCTTGGGTGTGAGCACCCTCCCTTGCGTGGACGGAGGCCTTTTCCCACACAGAGGCCCCACCCTTTGACCCAGGCCCACCCTGGCTCTGACAGCCGAGCCAGGCTGCCCTCCACCCCGATTCCCTCACCAGCTGGGTTGCAGCTCTCAGGCAGATCAGCCCCGGAGGGTAACTTCCAGCCGCCCATCTGATGATTTATGGGCTCGATTGTTCAGGAAGGAAAGAAAAAGGCAGGCAGGACACTCTTGCCTATATAGTCATCTTGTCCCAGGTAGTGGAAGTCTTACTTTTGGCTTTTCCAATGCTGATATCTTTTACTTTTTTTTTTTCTTATATTATTTCCCCCTGACTGAACTGTTTAATATGATGTTGATCATAGCTGACTTTCTTCCCGATCCCAGAGAAGAATTTTCAACACTTTTAAGTTTAATCATTACTTTTTTGTGTCAGATTAAGGAAATTTCTTCCTATTCCTATTGTAATACAAATCTGTGTTTTTTGTCATGATTCTGCTTCCACTGGGTTACTTGAACATTTTTTAGTGTTCTATTTTAATCTGGTTTTTTGGTCTATCTCTTTAGGTACTTTTTCTAGTGTTTTCCCCAGGAATTACAGTATACTTACTTATCACGGTCACCTAGTGTCAGCACTTTGCAATTTCAAGTGGAATGTGGGGATCTTACCACCAGTCAGGCCTCAAAACCCCATTTCTTGTTGCAAATACCACCCCTGTGTACACTGAGAACCACATCAGACAGGATTCTCATTTTTCTTTCAACTGTCGAACATAATTTTAAAAACTCAGGAGGAGAGGTATGGTCCATTCTTTCCTTGAGTCCTTATCCTTTCTGTGACTCTTTCTTGATTCTACGTTCCTTCTGTCTGAAGCACTTGTTTCAGCAGATCCTTTACAGCAAGGCTGCCGTGACAGACTCACAAGGTTTTCCTACATTTGAGATGTCTTTGTTTCACCTTCATCCCTGAAGAGTATACTCACTGGTATAAAATTATGAGTTTACAGTTCTTTGCTTTCAGCACTTAAACCATTTTCTTCTGGGGAGAAATCAGATGATTGTTTCTGAGGAGAAGTCTATTGCCTTCCAATCATTTCTCTCTGCCTGCTTTCAAAGTTTGTCTTTAGTTTCAGAAATCTGATTATGATGGTCTGGGCATAGATTTCCTTGGCTTATCCTTTTGGCATTGAAACTGAACCAAATTTGAGAAGTTTTCAACCATTACTGCAAGTATTTTTTTTTAGCTCCACACTGTCCTTCATTTTTAGAACTTTTGTTTTTCTCCCCTGGGTCACTGAGGCTCTGTCTGTCTGTTTCCAATCTGTTTTCCCTATTGTTCAGATTGGAAATTTTCTGTTTTTTCTTCAAGTTCACCAATTCTTTCTTCTGTTGAGCCCATCCAGTGAGATTTTTATTATGGTTTTGGTTCTAAAATTTCCATTAAAAAAATTTCTTTCATACCTTTGCTGAAACTTCCAATATTCCATTTGTTTTGAGACTGTATTATATTGCCTGTTGGAATTGCTTTAATCTGTCTTCTTGATATGGTCTTTTATCATTCAAGGTACAATCTTCCTTGTTGTTGGTATAACGAGTGATTTTGGATTCTGTCATGGATGTTTTGAGCATTGTGTCATCCACTATTAAACATTGTTTTGTGTTTCCTCAGCATCTGCTGCTGCTGCTACTGCTAAGTCGCTTCAGTCGTGTCCGACTCTGTGTGACTCCATAGGCGGCAGCCCACGAGGCTCCCCCGTCCCTGGGATTCTCCAGGCAAGAACACTGGAGTGGGTTGCCATTTCCTTCTCCAGTGTATCTAATACTGGCTTATTCTGTCCTTTCTTCTACCTTATTTTTTCCCTCATTTTTGAAATGGACATTCAGCTCATTTATATTTCATCCTTCTTTTCCAAAAAAAATCTTCTGTGGCTATAAATACTTTTGAAAGGACAGCTTTAGATGCATTCCTTAAGTTTTGATAAGCCGTGCTTTTATGGTAATTCAGTTCAAAGTAATTTCTAATAGCCACTGTGATTTCTTCTTTGACCTGTGGATTGTGTGGACATTTTCGTTATTCCTACCCAAATGACTGGAGTCAACACAGGTCGGCCTCTAACAGAAACTAGCTGGTAAAGCTGGATTTTTCTTCTGTAAAGACTCCTACTTTCTTGGCATAAAGGTTGTTCTTCATGTGCATCTCGTCTTAGTCCTTGTGGGCACCCAGCTGCATCCACTTAGCTTTAGAATGTCTTCAATGTCCCAGTGGACCAGCAGTGACAAGTAGCCATCCTTGGAGGAGGGCAGAGAAGAACATACCTACGCACCTTTGCCCTGGACACCACAAATGTCCTTCTCGAGGCAACAGCAGGCAGTTGGAAGCTCCCCCAGGATGGTAGCAATGTTATTCTGACAAAATCGCTCTTTCTGCAGGAGGAGCTGTGCCAGTCGATAGAGCGTCCATGGGACTGGGACTCAGAAGGCTTGGAGACAGAGCGCATCTCCTGAGCTTCCTGGTGGCACGACTGAGACAGAAGGTATGGCCACCCTCTGATGCTCGACTGCGTAGGTCTCCCAGCTGAGGGCACTGCTCGGGTGGCCGTGAACCCCAGGAATCTGCTGTGGCCTCTCTGTGCCTCCGGCTCCCTGTGAGGACGGGGTTATTGCTGGGAGCAGCTGGCTCGCCCCTCATGTGTCCCTGGGAGGCACATGGTGAAGACCGGGTAGACAACAGAGGGGAGTCCAGGGCAGGGGGGACAGTGCTGGCCGTTGACACGCAGGGCCTGTCTCTGCCCGCCCAGGGTGTGCTGGGCGAATCCAGGGACCCACGTCAAGCCCCGGCACCGAGCTGCGGCAAGAGCATGTGCTGGTCACCACTGTCTGTGACTCCAGATGCTTCGCCCAGTGCCGGCCCTTGCAGTCCCCTCGGCCCTGCCTTCTGGGGGACAGGTTGTAACCAGGCGCTGGGGTGACCCACTCCTTCCTGTGGAGGTGGGACAACTGGACAAACTCCATTGTAGCTCCACCCTGGCACCTGGGGCTGGTGACCCAGCCTGTGCTTTATTGCTATTATCTCATGATTCCTCTTTTGTTTAGTGTTTTTTTTAAATTCTGGTAAAATATACATAATAAAATTTGGCATTTTTGCGTGTACAATTCAGTAACATTAAGTATATTCACAGTATTGTGTACCCATCACCAGGGTCTATTCCCAATAGGACATTTTTATCATTTGAACAGAAACTCTGTCCCCATTGAATACTTAACTCCCTGTTTCCTGCCGCCAGCCCTGGTAAACTCTACTCTTACGGTCTCTGTGACACTGGCTCCTCTGGGAGCCTCCTATGAGTGAAATCACTCAGTATTTGTTCTTCTGTGACTGGCTGCTTTCACTCAGCATAACGTCCTCAGGGCTCATCCATACTGAAGCAGGGGTCGGAACTTCCTCTTAAGAACCCCACATTCAGTGTACCCGCTCATCTGCCAGACACTTGGGTTGCTTCCGCCCTTTGGCTGCTGTCAGTGTGGTGGACTCCTGTCTGTCCACGCGCCTGTTTCAGTTCTTCCAGGTAGACGCAAAGGAGTGGAATCCCTGGTCGCAGGCTAATTCTACATTTAACTTTCTGGAGAACCACTAAACATTTCCACAGTGGCTGCACACTTTCCACTCCCAGAAGGTGCACGAGGGCCCCCGTGTCTCACGTCCTCACCAGCAACTGCTTTCTGTCTTTTTGACTCTAGCCATCCTGGCAGGTTTGAGGTGGACCTCACTGTGGCCCATTTGCATTTTCTTGATAAAAGAAATGGGGTGGCAAAGAGTTGGACATGACCGAACAACTGAACGGAACTGATAAAAAATGACGTTGAGCATGTTTTCATGTGCTTATCAGCCATTTGTATGTCTTTTTTGAAGAAATGTCCATGAGTATCCTCTGCCCATTTTTAATTGGGCTGTTTGTCGTCTCACTGTTGAATTATCAGAGTTCTTTGTATTTTCTGGGTTCGAGTCTCTGGTCAGATGCGTGATCTGCAGACTTTTCCTCCCATTCCCTGCCTTAGCTTTTCATGGTCTTGATGATGTCCCTGGGAGCACAGCTCTTACTGCCGGTGCTGCTGGTGTCACACCTCCGTGTTGCCTTGTGGTGTTTCTTTCCCACGGGGCCCTTTTCCCATGTCCTTTCAAGTCCTTAAGTATGTAGGTTACACCATCCTACAGACTCTGCATCTTCTGTGGAACAGGACTCCTGGCTAGTGACAGACGTTGCTCGGAGCTTTCTGTCTTCTGTGGGGAGCAGGCAGTGCCTGGAAATCAGATGCCTTATCTTGACTGAAGAGCAGTTGTGCTATTGCAGTGGAAATGAACTTGACAGCTTTTCTCTTTCTGGGATTGCAGACCTGTGTCACATATGAGGGCAGGGATCCTTCAGATCTGTACCCTTTCCCAGTTCTGCCCCACCATGAGGATTTCACACACCCCACAAGCTGCAAAGAGGAAATAAATATGTAAATAAGAACTTTTGATTTTGTCTTGGTAATCACAGATTATTTGATTATCCTGAGGGGAAAAGTCTACCCTAAAGTGGCCTCTGTTTGTTTTTACTTGGACACGACTGAGTGACTTCACTTTCATTTTTCACTTTCATGCGTTGGAGAAGGAAATAGCAGCCCACTCCAGTGTTCTTGCCTGGAGAATCCCAGGGACGGGGGAGCCTGTGGGCTGCCGTCTGTGGGGTTGCACAGAGTCAGACACGACTGAAGCAACTTAGCAGCAGCAGCAACAGTGTTTGCTTATCAGATGATCACCTTTTTTGGTGTATGTGACAAAGAATATTCATTACAAACTCGTTATTGAAATCCCTGGAACAGGAAAGTGTTAGTCACTCAGTCATGTCCGACTCTGCAATCCCATGAACTGTGACCTGCCAGGCTCCTCTTTCCATGGAATTCTCCAGACAAAAATACTGGAATGGGTTACTGTTCCCTTTTCCAGGGAATCTTCCTGACTCAGGGATTAAACCCAGGTCTCCTGCATTAAGGCAGACTCTTTACCAGCTGAGCCACCAGGTGGAAGCCTGGTGGAAGCCTCCGGAATAGCAAGATAGTATCTTATCTTCCTGAGAATAAAGTGGGAAAGTTGAGGTTGTAGAGAAGTGTGTCTTTCTTTTTGCCTGTCTTTCCCTCTTTATGCCGGGAGAGCAAATGTCCAGAGAGGCAGCTGAAGGACTGGGTGGCCCCAGAGCTCTGGCCTGGACTCTGCTCACGTACCTCCCGGCCACCCTGCAGCTGACCCAGGCTGCTCATGCAGAAGTGCAGTGGCTTGGTTGCGGGGGCGCAGTCTTATGGAGGTTGGAATTAAGCCAGAGAGGGGAGGCTGACCAGCATGTGTCCTTCTGATCTTTCTGGACTTTCTGCCACCTAGTACCTCCCTTCTCCTGCTTCCCAGTCCTCCCTGCTGATCTGTTCCAGACCCCCTCCCAGAGCCTGCGTCCTTCCTAACATTGCCTCTAAAATGCCCCCCGCAGGTGCTGCAGGAACCCCTGGACGTGGACACCATCCAGCGAGAGCTTCCCCACAAGCTGGACCAGGTGCACCTGGAGGCTCTGCAGCTGCAGAAGCAGGTGGCCGAGCTGGAGAAGCATCTCGGGTCAGCTCAGAAGGAAAGTGGGGGCGCTGCCAGCAGGCAGCAACCAAAGGCCTCAGATACTGCAGCTGTTGGAGGAGAGGTGGGTGCCCCGTGGTGCTCTGCATCCTGTGCAGGGCTAGTCTGGGGTGTGGTCTTGGCCAGTGGGGAGCCCTCCCCTCCCTCCCTCTTCTTCCCTGGCTGGGCTGGCTTTGTCTGGGCTGTTCTCTGCAGACGCCGTAAAGGGCTACCACCGCGCCCTGTCCTGCAGGTCGCTGAGATCCCTCATTTACAACTATGTAGGGAGCCTGCACACATGAAGGGGGCCGTTCCGTGTCCTCTAAATAGGAGGCCTTGACCATGTGCTTCAGGGCCTGGGAAGCCCTGAAATGGATGTAACAAGCTGACTTTTCCTTCCAGAGGACCCCTGGGGTGGACCCTGTGGATCTCATGAGCTTCTCAGAGTGTTTGAGATACTGTCTGGAGTACTGGCCGCCAGGCCACCTAGTGTTCTGGTCCTGGTCAGGCCCTTGGCACCCAGCCCCCTCCAGTTCCGTGGTTGGGTTTAGGCCAAGGTCCCAGGCCAGGACGTGAGTTCTCCCGCAGCATATTTCCCCTGCATGCCTACCAGACAGGCCGCTTCCTGAACACCGTTATAGAAATGCTGCAAAGAATGGCTTTTGTCACAGGACGTCACATGACACACCTCCTGAGACCTGTCAGGTCCCTGTGATCACAGATGGTGACCTGCAGTTACCTGTATCACCTGTGACAGTCGTAAGTGGGAGGTGTAAGGGAAATAAGATGACGTCCGGAAGGTGCTGAGAGTTCTCGGGCAGAAACAGCATTGACTGTCACCCCACCCCCTGCTGAGTGGCTTTCAGCCCACAGACCAAGCTAGGAGAGTGACTTAGGGACACACGGGGGACCCGACTCCAGGACCCACTATCGGGGACTGTGAAGGGCCTCGAAGGGAGAATACGCAGCCCAGGACGCTGTCTGGCCCAGTGAACATGGTGGGGGCCACTGTGCCTTGGCAGAGGCAAACATGTGAGGAGTGTCTTTAGGGCTGGTGAGGGGAAGGCTGAGGGAGTCTGAGCTGTGGGGACACTGGAAGTGGAAAGTGAACCCTCTGTGCCATGGGTAGGTGGCTGCCGTCCCCAGGAGCCTCAGACATCTCCACAGCCCTGCATCTCAGGAGTCAAGTCCAGCGGCTCCAGGCCCAGCTGGGCAGCAGCCGCCAGCGGTGATGTGTCTGCTCTCCCGCCATGGCCACGGCTGCTCTGAGCCCCAGTGGCCCTCGTAGCTCCCTTGTTAGTAGCCCTCACAGAACTCACTGACCCCACCTGCTTTGAGCGAAAGAGGAAGAAACCCTGCAAATGAGTGGAAATCAAAGTTGAGGTACTTATCTCTTGGCAGACAGCCTGGGATCTGAAGCAGCTTGAGGCCCACGGCTGTTCTCCCAGGGTGGGTGTTGAGTGAGCTCTCTGGGTCTAGTAGCTTCTGCACAGCTGTCAGGGTCCCACCTCCTCCCAGGTCGAGGTGTCCCATGACCTTGGTGAGGTCACTCCCAGGGTGAAACATTGGACGTACAGGAAACCCTTGGCCCAGACTAGGCCCACCCAATCCAGGCTCCACTTGTAACTGCCCAGCTGTGTGTTGGGTGCCCAGAGAAGAGGTTGTGGGCATCAGGCTTCCAAGACTTGGGGAAGCTGTGGTGGGGAGGGCTGAGGTACCTCTGGGGCACAAATTGGGGTTGGAGTCACCAGGTTAAACTTGTGGGTTACTTTGAAGAAAGGGGTATTCACACATCCTGGCTCCATCCACTGGGAGCCAAGGAATAGTGGCTCCCAGGGTGGGTGAGCACACACCCAGTGCCTAGATCGCATTCCTGAACTTCCCGCTCTGTAGAGAAGAACCAGGGTAAGAGGCCAATTCCACTGCCGCAGAGATATGAGAAGGGGCCAGGAGCCAGCATAAAGGGCTCCCACTGACCAGATCCAGACTAATCAATCATGAAGTCACAGTTATAATTTGCCTACCAAAATTTACATTCATGCTGATGCAAATAAGCTGACAAGGGAAGGAAGGAGAGAGGGAAACTCTTTCTTACGTAGAACATCAGCCAAGGATGTGAAGGGAGTGACACCATGGGAATGTCGTCAGTGGATGCTGAAATTCTGGACAAGCTGTTTATGAGGAATCTCCCCACAAGTTCTTCTTATTGTGAAGGGAAGACAGTAACTTTCCAGTGCAGCAGCCTGTGGACACCACTTCCAAGGGACCAGCTTCCTTTGCCGACAGACGGACATCGTGGGCCAATGGACAGGAGAGGGACAGCCTCACTCCTGACTCCCAAGTATGAGATTTTGGACAGATCCTGAGCGAGGGACTCTAAACATGCAGCCTGTCCTGTTGAGAGCATTCTGTTGAGGACTGAGGGGACCCAGGACATGGACCCCAGGCAGGAGAAACAGGCCGTAAAGGATGTCCTCTGGGCAGCGGATGGAGGTGCCTGTGGACTGTGCGTTAGGTCATAATGCCATGGCCCTGTAAAACTTCTGCCGTGTTCCTATAGAGGAGGACCAAGCCTAGAGAAAGGATGGCCTAGCCGCTCCCCCACCCCCTCAACCTCTGCACCCCTAGAGGCTGTGCAGCTTTCAAGACGGGTTGGGTCA